>JAGDQP010002179.1:23022-108620 GCA_022664845.1 Lepisma saccharinum
TGCAATTTCCTTGATATTAATCGCGATGTTAGAAGTTTTTGGACTGAATAGAAACATGCGTTCCCCGATACTAAGCGACTTTTTATTTCTTCCCTAACCTCATTTTTGCTTGTTACGTACGCTCCCAAGTATTTAAATTTGTTTACTTTCTCTATGACTTCATCCCTAATTCTTATGTTTTTATTTCCTTCATTCCCTGTGTTTCAGCTTGTTATCATGTATTTTGTTTTGTCTATTTTTACCTGTAGACCTATCTCATCGCACGCTTCTACTAAGACATCGGTGTTGCTTTGTAGTGCATCTATATCGTCCCTATTAAACCTACAACATCCGCGTATACGAAGAGTTGATTCAAAGCATTCAATAATAGTCCCCTTTAATTTTTAAAATCGCATATTCTAACGCAAAGTTAAAAAGTAGTGGTGACAAGGCATCGCCTTGTTTCAATCCGTTGCGAATCTTGAAACTATCTGACATATTATTACCTAGCCGTACTCTGCGTATGGGGTCGCTGAGACACATCTTCACAAGTTGAACCAATTATTTCAGAATTCGAAATCGTATCAGGATACTGTATAACTTTTCCCTTTTGATAGAATTCATATGCTTTCTTAAAATCAATGAATAGCTGGTGAACCGTCCCATTGTATTCCCATTTCTGCTCCAAAAGTTGTCTGAAGGCGAAAATCTGGTCTAACATGGATCTGTTTCTTCTAAATCCACATTGGTGATCTCCAATTATTTCACCTATGTATACACTTAGGCGTGTTAACAGAGTATTACTTAATACCTTGTAACAGGTTAGAAGTAACGAGATTCCGCGGTAATTATTACAGTCCGATTTATCGCCTTTTTTGGAAATAGGAACTATTATTAAGGTTTTCCACTTCTTTCTCCATATAGCACTTATGTAGTTCCTTGATTAGTACCGTTCCTCCTGCTTTAATTAATTCGCCTGGAATATTGTCTATTCCTGGTGATTTTAAATTTTTCAATTTCTTTACCGACATTTCGATCTCGCTCTCACTATGCATTTTTTTTATTTAGAGAAATATCAGGTTGTGTTGATGTACAGTAGTATATAGTATATTTTTCCTTTACTCCCACGCTTCATCGTCAGTGAACGACAGTTATGTAATATTTCATTGTGCATTACTCGTAGTGACAAAACCAGGAAATTAAACTCATCTCATCTCTCCAATCTCCCCTACATCACGAGTTGTCTCTTTGCTTGAAACACAACCAGAAGCGACGGCGAACTTTTGCAAAATTACAGTTTGTTGAGGTGATCTCCCACTTGATGAGAGGAACATTATGGGAAATCGTGACATCTTTTCCTCTCCCTTTCACCCCGTCGACATGCAATGGAGCGCGCAAGACGTCCATAAGAAACCCAAGAATACCTGGGAGACTTATCAGGGCGGAAGTTGTGGTACAAAAAAGCAGTTGCCGCAGAGGTTGACAACCTTTACACTTTCACTGGAAAATATCAATTTATATGGAGCAAATAGAATTTACCTCTCTTGTAACACAGTGTCAAACATCTCTCTAAATTTTCTTTGCTCTTCTTAAATTACCATAAAAAAAAGCATTAATTCGACCTAAAGAAAAAGACGTATCGATTTTCTTGACTATAATAAAGTCTGGGTACAAACATCAAAGTTACCCTAATTTTGTAGAAGAGATATATTATAGATAATAAAATTTCAAGGATTTTGGGGAGTCATTTAACATTATGCATACAAAAAAAAAAATAATAATAACATACAGTAGTTATATCTAGTTACGATCCACCTATATTATAGTGTCCTTAGTCAATTTCTAAAACAATTCTACTATATCAAGGATCTTCAACTATTTCTCACATTACTAACCAAGTAACCATGATAAGGAATTTTGTAATAGTGCATTATCCGAATGAACTGCGTCTCAGAAAATGACCTACTTTATTTTGCCTTTTTACAATTTACATTTACTGGCTCTAGTCGCAGGTAAAGTTTAACAAGACAGCATCTCAAATTAATACTGGCGTTTCCTAGTTAAAAAGTGGAGAGTGACACAAAGTGACAAACACATAATTTTAGTGGTTGAGAGCTAAAAGGACAGGTAAATAAATAAATAATGTGTACAAAGTAAAGCAAAATTTAAGTAACACATAAACATTTACAAAACGGTTAGAAAGAATCGAACTGAAACTTCCAAAACATCCTAACGACTAAACACAGTCATTGTGATATTTTAGCCCCACAATTTCCCACACTTTGCACCATTGTGCGTTGGGATTACAAAGTTAATGCCATTAAAAAATTACCTTAGTTGGCAGCACTGGGTTTCACATGGCAACATTGTTGATGTCCATGAATATGGCGTTTAGTCGGTATGATAGTTTGAGAAGTTTCAACTCCATTTCTTTATCCGTTTTCAAACTGAAATCTTGCCTTACGTTCTACACATTTTTATTATTTTGTATTTCTCCTCTCTCTCTCCTGTTCTATTGGTTCTAAGCCTCTGAAATACTGGATTTGTCCTTTCTTTTACTTTTTTATCGATTGTGCACGGTTTGATTAGGAAACACTGGTATCAATTCAGATGCTCCCTTGTAAATCCTGTCAAGTCTGAAGTACCGGTGCATCAAAAGCACAATGATCTTGCAAAGCAGACAATAAGTTGAAAAAAAACACGAGGAGTAAAGAAGAAAAAGAAACAGAAATTAACAGTAAAAAAAATCACCAGATGTGAACCAAGTGAAGGAAATGACCTTTCCATCACAGTTGCGTATTATATTTGCATTTATTTATTTATTTATTATTTGTAAGAAACAGTATGCAAATACAGTTGCGATGATTGTTTTCGCCACGTCAGTGGTTCTGCAGACTCGACATGCACTTAAGTAAATGAACGTGCCAAACAGACCAAACGTTTACAGATGCAAAATACTGTGTGGAAGTAGTGAAAGCTTTGCAAAGTTCATATATCCCGAATTAATCTGGTACGAATAATCGTTAAAAAGTTGGTAGAGTTTGATTTGCCTGACAATACAAATGCTGATTATTATACCGCACAAGCGTACATTAAAAAAGAAAAGGGGAAAAAGCTATCGAGTTATTTATTCATGGGAATTTTAGAACATGTGCAACTGAAACGACAATGAGGTGCCAGAAGTTGTGTCATTTCCTTTCAAATTAGGACAGCATAGAAGACTTCTATGAATTCGACAAACTCGCATGGCGGTTTTCCAATGATTGCATATGCAACATTTTTTCTTCTTTGTAGAAACAGGAAGTATTATATCGTATACATATATAACAGGGGTCTTCAATAAATAATAATAATAATAATAATAATAAACCACATACACGCCAAAAGTTACACACATTCACGTCACACGCAAAAAGTTATTTTTCCCTTTACTTAAGGAAAACGGGGAAGTGGAAATCTCAATAACGTGTGTAGAACTACATGTATGATGTATCGGACGGACTTGAAGAACTTCCGCGAATCTTATAATAACAATCTAATCTGACATCACATTAACTCAAATTTAAAGACTGCTTATTACTTAAAGTAGCTAATTGATACCTAACTACTCTAGTAAAACTAAAGTAAGATAAGGTCACTGATTAAACAATCTAGGGCAGCGTTCCGCAAACTGTGGTCCGCGGACCACAGGTGGTCATCGAGGCCTGCCCTTGAGCAGATGCAGGGTGGTCCAGTGAACCTACCACGTAATAAAACTGGTCCGCACTTGAAAATAGTTTGCGGAACGCTGATCTAGGGGAGTATCTTTAGTCCAAGCAACGTAGTAATTACGGTAATTACGAGGTTTTAGCAAGATGAAACCGGACTGCACTGGATGCTCAGCAACAGTATAAGGTTCCGTTCTGCCCGAATTCTGTGTCTTAGGCCTTTGTGTCTACGGGTTTGTTCGTACAGATTACATTTCTACAAACCTAATGCAAATTATGTACGCCTCTGCTCCAGAGTGAGTGCAGATATAATTGACAGTCATGTTGCGTTCTCAGCGTTCCAGTGCGTAAAGAGACTGCAAAAGGCACTCTGTGATAGTAGTAGGAAAATTGCACGTGCTCTGCCGTACGCATATACACTGTGGCGTCACATCCGTTTACGGTGTTCTGCACTGCCTAGTCCTAACACTTCAGTGTAAATACGCCAGATGGCGTAGCCGAAGCAACCAAACTGTCAAAGTTCCATGTAACGTTTAGCCGTTGAGGTTAAGCTGAATGCACTGGACGTGCTTGCTATCAAGGGTTCATTCATGATGTTCTGCAATTTAATGATGGACTAGAAATTGGAAGAGTCACATGATACTTTCCTTGCAATGTGAAAAATCACCACCAAGGCCCTTGAAAAATTTCGTGAGGCCTATAGTAAAATAAGTGTTTTGAGTGGCATTCGCAATTCAAGAAATGAGGAATATGCGCGAACAAAAGTCCATGTTTCATGATAAAAGATAGCACATAGACTTTTGTTCGCGCATACGTCTCAAATGTAGAACATCAAGGGACGACGATGATAAGACTGTACAGCATCACAAACTCCTGAAAATGTCGGAAAGATTTGATAAATCATTCGCGGAGATCATCGAATCACTAAATACTAGAAGCTACTGACACGCCTGAGATTTTATTAGGATCATCTCAAGCGACTCTCATGAGCATTGTGAATACACGTTTTGCGTCGCTGCCCGACAGTTGACCTCCTGACCAGAAGGAGCACCATGTGCAAGTCTGCCTAGATCTCGTGTCAACAGACTAATGATGACACAAACCTTCATCTTAACTTTTCAGGGGGTCATTGATCGTTAGAGTTGTACTGAAACAAGGTAATCAGAAATGGTGCTTCATTGAGCATGGTGAAACAGTGAAATTGCTGCATAGCTCGGAGATGGAATATTTTGAGGGGAACTGAGACCATTAGATTAAGCTCTAAAGTTTTTATTACGGTAGTATGGTTTAATTTTGATAGCATATCGCAAAATTGCAACGTTGTTCTACTAGTAATTAACGTCAGTGGTCAGAGCACACACAGTCCAAAGGCACTTATTACTCCTACTAAAAACGCATGCCGTTTCGCAAGTAAACACTGTTTCTTCCAATTAATTTGTTTGCATATTATTGTGTTCTACATTGTTTGATTTCTGTTCCCATTTTCTGACATTATTTTCAATAACTAACGCATTGGCTTAACAGCCAATATAGAGCCTTATCCTGCCAGGTGCTTTTCGTTCAAAACGGAACGAAGTCAGCTACATCTTAATTCAAATAGCTCCCCAGTTGGCATCACGACACAGGATCAGCACCAAAAGCGAAGGCGTTATTATTTTCGAAGCTGAAACCGTGTCACTTTTGCTGACCCTGCCCTCACCAGAACCTAGGTGACCCTGTCCGAAACTTGACCCGAAAGACCCGAAACTTATCCTTCAAGAATATAAAGGATTAGCCCATAACTGTCTGTTCAGCCCATGGGAAATATACACATTTTACTTGAACCGAAACGTAGTTGAGATCTTCGAAGTCGGATGTTTGTGATGCAAACTGGTTTGATCTTACCCAGGATAGAATCTACTGGGGAAAGTTTGTTATTGCGGAGATGAACTTGCGAGTTCCGTAAACAGTAGAGTTAGTTAAAGTAAAATTTAAGCTAACTATAAGTTAAAGCTAACTTTAATGAGCGTTTATTTTTAAAAAGGAAAAACAGAAATAAGAAAAAAAAAATGAAATCTTCATGAGGTTCGTTCTCCCCCCACCAAGAAAAAAGAAGAAACAGAATACAATCTCCTCCTGGCCTGAGCCAAATCAACAAGAGCACGTCTAAATCTAGATGTCAGCCTGAATCTTATGATATGTGCTGAGACCATCGTTAGAAAAGACGTCACATTTTCCAAAAGGAGAAACATCCCCTGAAAAGAGGAAGATAAGTTTTTAAATTTTGTTCCACAAGAAGAACCGTCAGCCCAGGTTTTCGGGATAGTTTGGGAAAGAGAACATTTAGAACAGTCATTTGATAAGAAACATCTTAATAAAGTATAATACTGCTATTCCGTCGAGCGCAGCAGTGGAAACACGGTTCAGTGTAGCAAGAAATGTTCCCCACAACAGAAGAGGACAGTTGTCTGATGAAATGTTTGAAAATCTCTTATTACCGAAATTCAATTCAAAGAACCAGTAAACATTCATTGTTTTCAAAATAAACAAAACTGCAGCATCCCACTACGTATATGTGTTTCATCTATCTTTGATATCTTATTGAACTATATTATTCGTGATATCATTGCCAGTTTATATTAGTTTTATCACTAATAGAAATTTTATATTGTTTATTTTATACTAGCGTTCGTCCAAGAAACCAAGATAACTATAGGCGAAGTATCGAGGTACTTCTGAGGAGTATCTGTATTACTCGTTACCTTTTTCAATAAAGTATCGTGTATCCAGATACTTTACTTTTGGAATATCGACATATTTTATCAGAATTGTATCTTTCCTAATTCCCACATTTGCTTATATTCTTGCTCTTTTCCTCCTGTGATTCTATTGAAAAATATTTCCCGGGAATGTGCTGTTAATCAGACGACTGAAAGTGCTTTAGTCAAGCTTTCAGAGGAAATTCTCCCCACGCACAATTGTTTTCAGAAAAGAAGTGAAAAAGTGTTGTCAGTCAACCGCTTCTTTCACGCGGTTCTCTCTGTCTCTCTGTTCTGGAAGTCCAATTCAGAGAGATAAGAACAACGGAAGTAGAAGAATGAGATACATCTGCACAGAGTAGACAGACACTTGTCACGGATAGTCCGTTCCTTCCTGCATTTTTCTCCAGACGCGGACAACAGAAAACTTCTTCTTTTTTAAAAAAGAAACTTTCAACTTCTCAGTAAACAACTCTCATTAAAGTTCTTTCAGCAAATATTTCTAGAATAGGTAGAAGCAAAATGTTAACATATTTCGCTAAATTCCGATTGAATTTAAGTTGTGTTTAGTGTTACAGACCAGCCTTTTCCAAGTTGCAAACACACGTGGCGAAATAAAACTCATAATAATTATTGTTGATATGTGTGGTTTAATAATTTTACCTGATATCTTTTATAACTATTGAAAACATTTAACTGAAAAACCAAACATAAAGGTAAATATTTCTCATTCTATTTTATTTGTAACTTGTAAGGCATCGTAAGTGGGTACAATTAGTTTTAAAGAAAAGCTGCTAGTAACCTCAGGATTGTGTGCAGACACTTGCACACAATCCTGAAGTTATTACTAACATTTCCTTAAAGCTAATTGAACTCATTACTGAAGTACGAAACGAACTTTGGTCCGAAAGTTAAATTTTGTTTATCAGCACTGAATTTGGAATAATTGACGTAAAACGAAAAAGGCGGGAAAACCCACTGCGACTGAGCCATAATGTTTGGTATGCGAGTACCCTTGTGTAATGGTAGTTCAAACCCACATATGTCTTTTCCTTATTGCATTTTGTTCGGCTATGACGGCCATATTTGGGTCATGGTGCGCACCAAATTCTCAGTATGCAGGCATTTACAGAAACACCAGTTTCTCAGCCCAGGTAAGTTGTAGCTTCTTGGATTAAAAACTATTGGACTCACCATACTACCGGCTAGTTCTAAGTGGTAACATGGCTCCCCTACTACTCCATGTTGTAACTCTAATGAGGATTCGAAAATGCTGTTGGAATGGACAAAATTACATTTTCAAGATAACTTTCTACGTAGAAGGAATTCTTGCTGTGGCTTGAAAACCTGTTTGGGGGTACACAGAGTACTGTAATCAATGCCTACAAAATAATAAGCCTGAGACTTATTTCCTTTCTATACTATGGAGTTTTAAACATACGATTTTCTAATATTATACCAAAGTTTGAAGTTGAAAATCTCTGGTGGGGGTCAAGTAGGGATCTGAAACTTTCACAGATACTAGTCCTGTAAGGTAGTATTATGCTGCAAAAATCTGGTCTTTGAGATTTCACTACTAACAAGAGTTACAGTAACTTTATATGTGAAAAAAAAGCAGGTTTGATTCCAGCATCCTTAGAAGAGAATACATACCACATAACAGGCTAAAATATACACAAGATGATAAAATAAGGTAGAGAAAAGTACTTACGTATCACAATTTCAAGACAGGTATACAAGCAGGTGTGCAAGCACAATAATAATGCGGCAATGTTTGCCGAAGATGTGTTCACATAATAGGAGAAGAGACTGATAGAGAGGGCTGTTGCTATTAGTGGCCATGTCGCACATCATATATAAAATAAAATTTCGAAAAGCATTTTACATTTCTAGTAATTTATGCTCAAAAATTTTATCAATTCTCTTCTCAAAGTGTTGGAATAAAACGAGCTTTTTTTTTTTTAACAAATAAAGTAGTTGTAACTCTCTTAGTAATGGAATTTCAAAGTCCCACTTGGCCCCCCACCAGAGATTTTCAAGTCCATACTTTGGTATAATATTAGCGAATCATATGTTTAAGCCTCCATAGTATAGAAAGGAAATAAGCCTCAGGGTTAAAATTTTGTAGGCATTGACTACAGTACTCTGTGTGTCCCCAAACAGATTTTCAAGGTGCAGAAAGAATTCCTTCTACGCAGGAAGTTATCTTGAAAATGTAATTTTGTCGATTGTCCAAAAGCATTTTGGAACCCACATTAGAGCTACAACACGAAGTACTAGGGGATCCACTTACCATGTAGTATGGTGAGTCCAGTAGCGTTTAATCCAAGAAGCTACGACTTACCTGGGCTGCGAAACTGAGATTTCCTTCCGTAAATGCCTGCGATTTTCACACCATGACACAAATATGGCCGCCATAGCCGAACGAAGTGCAATAGAAAAAAAAATGCGGTTTTGAACTATCTTACACAAGGGCATACCAAACATTAAAAAAAAAAATGAGAATAGAAGAGCGGTCAGTGCTGGACCACTTACAATGGAATAACCCACATTTAACCCCAAAAGTTAAAACAAAACAAATCAACATAGGGAAGATCCACAAGTTCGATCCTCTCTACCTATCTGATGTTTTCCAAACTTCCTCTCAGTTTCACGTCCACCTAAACTAAAATCCTGGCCGCTACCTTCCCCATCCAATTCCCTAACTAAAGGTTAATTACCAATGAATGCCATCTTTCAGACCTGACGGAGTTGGATGCTTGTTTAGCCCATATAAGATAACTTTTCCTGGAGAAAAACATGCTAAGTAAATGTCGATAACTTAAGATACGAACACTTTTGGGGTTAACTCATTACCAGTTCGTCAGTCCTGGATGGAAAGTGCGCATTTCGAACTGATGCTGAGAACAGCAGAACTTCAAATTTATCACCCTACGGTATTGTTCCTGTGTTGGTTTGAAGGAAAATTGCATCGAAAGTATATTCTATCTGATGAAGTTTTAGTCACAATCATACTTTCTGCCTGTCACTAATTTTTGATCAGGAAATTGTCATGTTAATTTTAAAATTGATTTAAAGAAAACAAACAAGATTGAAAATGCTTCCTTCTGATTGCTCTTTACAGAATTTAATGCAGCCTGAACACTTGGAGAAAGTACATATTAGAAACAGAGGAAGAAATGATACAATATAATTAGCCCTATTGTGCTTCTTTACAGGTGACGAGCGAGCTCTCTGTCATGGTCTAGTGGCCATAGGTTCGAGACCTGCTTCGGCCACCATTACTCCAGAATTTTCCACAGTTTTAGGAGATGAATGCCAAGACGCTACCTAGAATAAGATAAGATACTGCTCATAACTTTTTTTTTATCTCCCTTTCTTGAACTCACATCTTACGACGTCACTTTTCAGACTTAGGAAAGGCCATGTGAGGCTTCATACCGATAAAATGAAAGTTCAGTGGCATTAACGAACAGCGAAGATAGACAACAAGAAAGTGTACATGATTTTGCAGATAGATGAGTATAAACTTAATTTATACAGCACAGGAAACAAGAAAGCAAAAAGTTACAAGTGCTATTGTAATTGGTAACAACACAGCAAAACAAGATTTCATCACAACCTCGTGCTATTTGTTTCTTTTCTAGCTACGAGCTTTCACATAATTTTCTTGTTTGTTGCTTTATGCAGTTTTGTGGGTGCAAGTGCAATTAGCTCAGGTAGAAATTTGTGCATAATACATCACATTTTAATGTTCTTAGGTAACTAGTTTCATTAGGAGAAGTCTGGGGTCTGGAGGTTATTTTGGTTTGTGGTTTCTTTTATCTTTGTCTCTTGTTTACGTGATTACTTGTGTTTTGTGTTTTTGAGAGAAGAACGAATTTCAGGGAGAAACTTAGGTCAATGGACTCATTTATTTTTTTTTGCACAACTAGTTATTATTATCATCTAATTTGAGTCTGAATTTTATTTCATAATTAACCTAAGCATACATTACCTAATTTTCATCTACCAGCGAAATATTTAATCTTTTTCCTTATTATTCATTTAAACACAATATTGGAAATAAAGAAACTATTTAAGAGCATAGAATACTTTTTAAGCTCACTTTTGTTGTTCTCGATTTACTCAAGACTAGTAGTTTTACAGAAAAAGTGAAAACTAACATGAAAATAAAAACTAATTTTATTAGACCCCCACTACTATTTCCTACATTTAGAACGAAAAAAATAGTTATTACAGTAATTAATTTGCCTAATCAAATATGAATCCTTTCTGCATTCTGTTGGCTTGTAACTCGCACCCTTCATTTGTCAGACATGAAGATATTGTTATTGCTCATAAATTATATATCTACAAGACTACAACTGATTACATACAAATGGTAAGACAGATGAAGAGAACTAAACTATGTGTAACGAGATATAACATCCTTTTGTAATATGTTGTAGCTCAAAAACGATATCTCTTAACTAAACAAAACGAAATATCATCTCTAGATGCTCTGTGGGTGGGTATCACCACTGTATTCACAGGTCATGAGTTCTATTTCTGATCCGGCTATTCCTTCGATCTATATTCCGGACTTCGTCTATTTGAATTAGAAGTCACTATAATATTCTCGTAAGTACAGCTATACTGAATACTTAAGAAAAACAGCAACAACAACAAAGAACTTTTATACGCAATGAGTGGACAGGACAAACAAGGCCTTTTCCATCAGAAGTCGTCTGTTATTGGATGCTGAGGCGGATCCGAGGTTTGTGGAATACATGAGAGAAACTGAAATGAGCGAACTAAGGAGGTGGACAATAGGAGAAAATGATTCAAAAGGAGGTGTGACAATAGGGTAAAGTTATTAAGAGACTACGAAATACAGTATTTCTTCTTATAATATCGGATATTTTTTACCATATCCGGAGATTAAAAAAAGTATTGTCTGAATGAAGTATTTTCAGTTAAAAATTACTATAATACTTTCATTGATATGCATTTTATCAAGAAATTATGGTCGCATTCTGAATGTTCCTTATACAAAATAACCTTATAACAGAAAAGAAGCATAAGAAAACACGTATCACCTAAGAAAGCAATAGAAAAATGAACGTTGCTCGTGATTAGGTATTTACTTTTGTACATTTCAGAATACCAACAGGTTTTGTGCTTACTCGTGCTTCCTTGTTCTTGCTTTTTAAAATTAATGAACGAGGAGCACGGCACAAGATGAAAATGACAATTATGGAATTCTACAAAATAAAATGATAATGATTGAGAATTTGTGTGCTTTCTACATGAAAACTTTATTGTTATTCTGACTATGTCACTGGTAACTTCCTTATCCATTGAAACACTAATTACTTTATTTGATGGACTCCTATAACCGTAGATGCTTAATTATTTTGTTATTATTTTTCTCTGCCAGATTATTCTAAAAGTTTATTTCTCCTTTACAGTAGCTAGATGGTTGTTTATTATATTTACGAGTGAAGAAACATTGTAAAATTTTGTTCAAATTAATTTTGTGAATTTCTTCTGAATTTTACGGCCGGTTTCAACACATGCATGTTCTACAATAGTACATTCCCTAAAACGAACACTAAAACTGATAACAGAAAAGTTATAAACGTAGAATTTTAATCGGCCAATGCCCACGGTTCCAGGACAACTTTCGTAGTACAGAACCATGTAGGTACAAAGAATTTCCTCACGTAAAACTACGGTTTAGAATCTTGGTAAATAAGAGTTATTATGCTGTCAATTATTATCTGAAGTAATAATACGACGAGTTAAGTAGTACATCTGGAAAGGCATCTTCAAATTATAACCTTACTCGGTAAGATTAAATGGTCAAGTCATAATTTAGCTGAATTAGCAAATCCATCTTCCGGCTATCTTTTCCGTCTCTCTCGCTTGTTTCTCTTCATAAAAACACAAAGGAACCACATACAATTTCCTAGTTGGTAATCGCATTTTATTCATGGCTTCAAGACATTTAAACATCATACGTAACTAAAAAGGTCTAATAATGATTCAATACTTACATACAGCACAATATAACAGTCTAGACGAATTCCAAGTACTTACCTGTAAAAATAAGAGAAAAATAAAATTATTAAATAATAATAATAATAATAATAATGTTATAAAGGAGACATGTATTTAACATTTTCTTTACCACACATACGAATGCTAATATTAAAAATTAGTCTCTTAATAAGGTCCTCCAACTAATGAACGAATGTTACGAATCCGGCTTCTTAACCACGATAGAGTATAGATCTCATTTTCCCCCCACCCGAGCTACATGGTCTGCCCATCTCAGTTGTAATGATTTCATTATTAATTACAATAGCGGGTGAATTGTACAATCTGTGGAGTTCTTTATAACGTAATAACATGGCAAAGGTATTTGTGCTACTTTTACTCTAAATTATTGGTAATATTAAATTGCAACACCATTTTCTGTTTACAAAATTATATTGTTTTACTTACAATTTTACATCGGTTTAAGATACTGGTAATTTAATAAGTGTCAAGTATTTCTCTCTTTTTTCCTGTCTTGGTTTTCCAATACTTCATCGTGCCAATACTCTTGAATCTCCTGATTAACGTATCTTTCACCTAATTTTCAGTGCCTGTTTGTTCAATATATTCCAAGGAGTAACTTGCTTCTTTAATGAATATACAGTGGAACCTCGATGTATCGAACCTCAAGGGGAACGAGAAAACTTCCAATTATCGATGATTTCGATATACCAAGGTTCGATTTATCAAGGTGATATCTGACTGCGATATATAGAGGTCCACAAAAACAAAAACTAATTTTCTCACACACGCACTATTCTGTCAAACTGGACTTGGACTAACTGATGAAAACTAGAGGGGGGCATACAATAAAAACTGTAAACAATGGTGGGGATTACAGATTGCAACATGGACGATTGTCGTTCAAAGAACAAACTAAGTTTCGTCTAAATACAGTATGAAAATTCGAAATATCAAAGTTTTCCTGACCAGTCCTTTGATATATAAAGGTAAAAATACACATGGGAGTGATAGCAGGTTCAAGGGGAATGGAAGAACTTCGATTTATCAAGGAATTATATATATATCGAGGTTCCTCTATATATATATATATGATTGGTTTTAAGTTCATTATCGCGCTATATATGTAATTCCACCCATATTCTTATGATTTACAACGTAGATCTATCAAATTATACCTTTGCTTCATTCCCTTCCCTCTACTAAGAAGGTTCAAGACAGTTGAAGTTATTACATCCTTTGGTCTGTGAGCAAATTTAATAATAATAATAATCGTTATTAAAATGTTTAGAATTGTCAAGAGGAGAAATCCAACTGCATGCGTCAGGAATTATAATATAAAAATATTTATTAAGAAAGACGCTATTATACACTAAAAAGGAGGAAATAAGAGCAATTTATAACTTTTTACGATGTATGACTAAAAAAGTAAAGCAAAGTTTATGTTGAATTATATTTTAACATATTTGTTGTGAGTACACTGCACGTTTTAGTCATATAAATGTTGAAAGTTACAGATTACTTTAATTTTCCTCCTTTTTGGTACATAAAAGTGTATTTTTTATAAATTGGATCGGTCATTGTTAAAAGGGAATATGTGCCATTTAAAATACATAGCACATATCTCCTTTTAACAAAGACGTATTCAATCATTACTTTATAATACTTGTATAAATTATTCTACCCATTTTAGTTTCAAACAGTTTTGTAATCATATTATTTTTTACATTATTAGACTCGCATTGAGACAAGGAACAAATCGACATCTTCCACGTTTCACGTGATATAATACTCAGAGTTTGCAACACTACGTTTTGATTATGATAGTAATCATCACTAGCGGATACAAATATTAAAGAAAAAACGCCCCAGTATCATTTGAAAAAAAAAAAATAAGTTCGCAGCAGTGACAATCAGATGACACGAACGGGATATTTTTACACAGTCATGCATTTCTTATCTCTAGGTAGACTGAAGTGAGTTAAAAATAAATTACAAATTTGCACCTCATTACGAATCAAGTTACATAAAAGTGTGTAAAAAATGGAAGTACATTAAATCCATAAAAATACATTATCTGAATACAACAGCAGCAGTAAAAGAAGCATTATAATAATATTCATTCACTCACACAGTAATACAGACAGGACTGTACCAATTGTTACATACAATGAAAAATTAATACATTTCATATTTCAAAGCACGGTATTGCTATAATTCTTGAGATCAGTACATGTTGACTGTTGCCTGGCTAAAATAATCCCTTTTAATAAGCTCTTGTACTGTACCTACAGTGAGCTCCAACTCTATACAGCATTGCTCAACACAACTACAACTGCAATGGTTGGTGAATATTTCCCCCTTCATCATTAAGTAATAATAATAATAACAATATAGTAGCATTTTCGAATAGATATTTAGACTTCTGAAACTCCGAAATTATCGTTCAAATTGTACAGTAAATTTTTTAACACTTCCCACATTCACAAAAAAGATAACTGCTTTCACCTTTATTATTATTATCTTGTTAAGGAAGCAGATATAGCCCAGTAAATATAGGGTTGCGAGCTGAAATAATTTATAAAAAGCTAATTTTTTCAGGATTTATTCTTTGTGGCCCCCCAAATGAAATCCCAAAAGTCCCCTAAAATCCCATGTTCGCTTCACCCCCAAAATGGCGGACAAAGATGGCGGCCGGAAAATACAGTAAATATGGGGTTGCGAGCTAAAATAATTTATAAAAAGCTAATTTTTTCAGGATTTACTCTTTGTGGCCTCCCAAATGAAATCCCAAAAGTCCCCTAAAATCCCATGTTCGCTTCACCCCCAAAATGGCGGACAAAGATGGCGGCCGGGAAATACAGTAAATATGGGGTTGCGAGCTAAAATAATTTATAAAAAGCTAATTTTTTCAGGATTTACTCTTTGTGGCCTGTCAAATGAAATCCCAAAAGTCCCCTAAAATCCCATGTTCGCTTCACCCCCAAAATGGCGGACAAAGATGGCGGTTGGAAAGTACAGTAAATATGGGGTTGCGAACCAAAATAATTTATAAAAAACTATTTTTTTCAGGATTTACTCTTTGTGGCCTCTCAAGTGAAATCCCAAAAGTCCCATAAAATCCCATGTTCGCTTCACTCCCAAAATGGCGGACGAAGATGGCAGCCGGGCTCGCAACACTTACTCTCCTTTTTCTTTAATAACTTTCGTTAATTTAAAGCTAGGTCAGTCGTGTTTTCAATATTTTAAACAGCAAATGTTGAAGAATGTTGATAGTAAAATAATTAAACTTACCTGTAATAACCTTGAGAATGATTCGCCTCCTATTTCTTTCTTCTATTAAAAAAAGACGCATAGAAATGTCATCAAATAAAGATGGAGGATAAGGCGCGAGTTCATATTTAAAATATTTCGGCAATTCCTCATGTGACTGAAGCACAGCAGCAATCCGACTGAAAAGCTGAATTGGATTGATGCTAATAGGTTCCTTTCTAATATTAATTGTATTGTGTGTTGCAGATATTGGCACGACTTTATCTTTTCTCTTCAAAACTATATTTCCACATGTTTTACCTATCATTTCAGGCAATGATTTCGACCCAATCTCTACTGCTGTCTCACAATTCACTTTGACGTCAGCTACTAACCCTGTTGCAATATTGATGAGGTGCTCTTTTTGGTTGAGTTCAAAGAGGTTGTGAAGAGTGAGCCAATCAAAAAGCTTTTTGATGTCTTCATCATCTCTAGATTGGCGGGAAGGTCTAAGTTCTACATGCTGTTCCGATGATGATGAACGTTTTCCACAGAAGTGTTCTAAGGCTTCACTTACCTCCATGCTTATAGGAAATGACAAAACCTAACGAGCCAATGTGGAATCCGTAATACCTCGGCCATGACTCAAACCTCCTGAAACTTTCATCGCTCTCATCAGACTTTGCTCAGTTACTATATCAGCTGCAGTTCCACTCCAGTAACAGTCTTTCCTCCGAACAGTAAAATATCCGTCGTGAAAAAGTTTCGCAAATTCTTCTGGTTTCATTTAATTTTCAATTCTTCCATCTGTTGCAGATAACATTGAATAGATTTCGCGTAATTCAGATGTCCAGCTGCGTGAAAGTAGGGGAGCATGCATTTAAGTGTATAAACATAAAGGTCCCAGTCTCCAGTACGTTCAGCTCGAATATAAAGCATTATCATTTGTACTTGTTCCAGGTAGTGCAGCCACAATTTTTCTGTTCGGCCTTTATCCTTCATTTGTGTCTTTACCTCGGCTAGATCTGCTATTAGTTCTTTCATGTCAGGATGATCCTTCAGGTCATTTAAAGTTTTAATCCCTGATATTAAATCATCACAACTGGAACGTATTCTACTTTCCTTATCCTCATCGCCTAAGTAACAATACTTCCAAAGTTGCTGGTAGACGGCTATGTATGTCAGAAAATGTGCTCTCAATGCTCTTGCGTATGCAGTTCCACTGAACATGTGCACAACAGTATTTTGCGCATACAATAAAGCCCAAAGTTCTTCAAGTCCACTACCTGACATAATGTGCCCAATAGTACCTAAATATGACATTAATAAGTGAAAACCTCCCAGTTTGACTACTACTTTAGCTAAATCACTGTCTGGGTCAGCTGATGCGACAATTCCTACAGCCTTCCAATAAAGAGGCTGGTCAAATGTAACAATGCAGGAATCCTGTCCCATTTTCTTACTTTCCTCGCATGCGAAGAGAAGAGAAGTATAAATTGTACTGAAGTTTGATGCTGCCATATTGAAGAAAGGGACCGCAGTTACGCTGCTCATATTGAACTGTGGGTTATCATATTGAGTGATAGCGTGCATGAGGCCATTCCAAGATGGTTTAGGTGAACTTTTCGTGAGATGCATCATCAACCAAACATTATCTGTAAAGACAGCGTGATGGAGATTAGGTACTGTCATATCCTCTGCTGGCATCAGGCTCTTTATTTCCATATTTGAGTCCACTGTTGGTTGGTCTTTTTTTTAAATGTTATATTCCTTCTAGCAAGAGCAGATATCATATCTGCTGAAGGCGGTACAAGACGCTCTACATGCGTATCTTCGCAGATTTTCTCCGGTGGTGTAGATATTCTTATCCCACCCATTCTGTAAAAAGTACCATGACCATCTAATGTTCTCGTGTTGATATCTGCGTTATCAAACACGAACTGGATCAAATTTTCTGAATATTGAGGTTCTGTTGGAATATTCGAACACATTCTATAATATTCATATCTTCTTACTTCGCTGTAGCTGGTCGACATCCCAAGACTATGAAGGATGGCCATCAATTGTCGAGATCCATAATGTCGCAAGCAGTAAACTCCAACTGCTAGTTGGATTGGTGATATAAAAGTACGTTGTCGACACATTGAAATAATAGAATGGTAGATCATGAGACGTTTTCGATACAGCACATTCGGATCACCTTTTTTGCTTGATGTTACGCCCTGAACAAATAATTTCAAAGACTCTGGAAGGAGATCGTCCTCATTATGAAACATGTGCTCCGTTGCAGGATAGCAAGTATTGTTATAGATTTTAGATTGAATATCTTCTCTAATTATTTTTGTAGCCATTGTAACAATACGTTCTCTCTCATTTTGCTCATTTACTTCTCTCTTTTTGTACCAGGAATCATGTAATAGCTTTTTTGTTGCACTTTTAAAAGTAAGTACAGGATCTCTTTCATAGCCCAAACATCCCTCTGATA
The DNA here is from genome assembly GCA_022664845.1 of Lepisma saccharinum. Taxonomy (NCBI): domain Eukaryota; kingdom Metazoa; phylum Arthropoda; class Insecta; order Zygentoma; family Lepismatidae; genus Lepisma; species Lepisma saccharinum. Next base: position 41,229 of record JAGDQP010002179.1, read on the forward strand.
TTACCAGTCTGTCCCCGTACCTCTGTTTCAGAAGATTTTTTATTTGATTAGATGTGTATCCTTCAGCGCCGTCCAAATAAGATATCATTCGTTCATACAACTGGCTCATTGAAAATTGACATTCATCTTCTTCATCTACAAAAGTACAAAGTTTGTCAAAAGCCTTTCGCTTTCTATCCTCAATTGGTCTTCCCGCTGTTTCAGATGTTACAGGGTTAAAGAATGAAGCGAAACAATCTCTGTGGTACTTTGCTTCTGCTGCCACTAAGTCCACTACACTGTTCACTCTAACAAGCACTAACCTACCCCATTCATCTTTACGTTTTTCTGCTTGATCAACTATAGACCCCTTAATGCTAAGCGTAGTAACTTCATGAATTGATCTTCGATATTTCTGATGCTTTTTCGATTCTGTTTTAAATGACGCATCTTCTGAACACAATAAGCAATCCCTTTTAAAATCAAAAGGCGGTGCCGTAGTGCGTGGCGAAACCCTTGATGAACTGGGGGTGGCCGTTTCATCTACCGGAAGTGTTTTCTTAATATGCTTTTTAATAGTAGAGGCCCGAGTGTAGTTCTTACGACATTCAACATGTACGCAAACACTGCTTACATCTTTAAAATGTGTATCTACTATCTAGCCCATCACCCCGAGAAACACTTGCACTTACCAGAGCAGGCAACCCTCGCGTAGTTACATTAACAGTTTTCCCAGCGCTCAGTGGTGTGGTGCAAATAACCCAGATATCCAGTTCTACTTCCACTGTTAGGTCCATAGATCACAACACAAAGAAACACAATTGCGGAAACATACTTGTATACGTAGGCACGCGAGAACAAATATAACGTAAGCGAAATAATTAGTATGTGTATATGCGAGTCTGTTATTGTTTTATGTGATATCAGTTTGAACACTGTACGACAACTACACAGATCCCGGCGGGGGACAAAATCACTTGCGAACCGAAAACAAGTCTGACAATAATGACTAAGAAAAGCTCTGGGACGGAAGTAAACAACAGTGTTGCCAATTAATTTCAAACAAAACTGCCAAACACTGCTTTAAAAAACCACTAACTTTGTATGTTTATAATGTAAAGGAATATACTTTATAGGCTATATACTATATATACTGTAACGGCTATACCAACTGACAAACTGCAACGTACACATTTTGTGTTCTTGTGATGAAAACAACCAGAAACAGTTTGTTTCATTTAGTCCTGGGGTACCACAGAGGTGGCGTTTCGCTAGGTGTTTTTCATGAAAATGTGTGAATTTGTCATTTTGCCCTCCCTCCACAAACTCAGACGAGGCTTGGTGGAATGGGCCTTAAACATACATACATTGAAGCTGTGTTCTATTCTGCGTTTTTTGATTCTTGTTTCAACTGTCTAGGTCAATTAGGGACTGACTTACAGACATTTGAATAAATTCCACTAGGGTATATGTTGCGAGCCCGGCCGCCATCTTTGTCCGCCATTTTTGGGGTGAAGCTAACATGGAATTTTAGGGGACTCTTGGGATTTCATTTGAGAGGCCACAAAGAGTAAATCCTGAAAAAAATAGCTTTTTATAAATTATTTTAGCTCGCAACCCCATATTTACTGTATTTTCCGGCCGCCATCTTTGTCCGCCATTTTGGGGGGGAAGCGAACATGGGATTTTAGGGGACTTTTGGGATTTCATTTGGGAGGTCACAAAGAGCAAATCCTGAAAAAATTAGCTTTTTATAAATTATTTCAGCTCGACACCATTTTTGGTCCTTCATTTACTGGGCTAATATTCATCTTACGACAAGAAAGGGCTTTGGCAGAGGATCTAAGCGGTAAATATAACGATGTTAAAGACGGAATGATGAAATCATCCTATCGTTAAGGTCTTTGACTCCCGAAAAGGATGGCCTCGGAAGTAGGCCATAAATTCGGCCATAAACCACACATATATAACAGAGAACGAGTTGTTCACAAAATGAGATACACAAATGTGCCCGGACAGAACGTAACGCATTTTTTTTTCATCATCACCTTCCTTCTGTACTACGCAAAGAAAATTTTACGTACATGCAAAAGAGCACTGTAAACGCATGAGGTTCTCCGAGCAGTTACGAATAGAATGAATGGTGCTAGAATTTTTCAAGACTTGAAAAATGAATAAACAATATATATTTTTTAAAATAATAATTTCTTCATTTCGATAATGTTTCTTAGTTGTGTATAAAATACAAGTAAAAAATAGTTAGTAGACTTTTAATAGATATTAACAGTTAATAGAAGGAAATAAAGGACACCCATTGTCTTCATTTCGATTGATATGTAAAAAATACTTGTAATTTGTGCTTGTAATGTCTTTAAAAAAAATCACTGAAAGAAATGAGCAAATTCTGCAGGTAATAAGACAAATCGAAATAGGGTCGAAAAGATTTATTTTTCTAGATAATCTTGAAAGCTGAAAATATCCCAGCTTTATGATAAAACTTTGGAAGAACTAAAGTACATACTAATACGTATAATGATGTGTTCTATCACTAATATGTTAATGTATGTCTTCTTCTTCTTCTTTCTCTCCGTCTTTTCCCACCTACCTGGGGTCGACGTTTCTGATGAATCTTCTCCACAAAACCCTGTTCTGAACTTCTTCACCTGACAGACCTTTCTCCCCGAGTACTTCTTAATCCCATCCATCCATTTTCTGTATTTTCTTTACTAAATTGACCATGCAGAATAAAAAAGAAACGTACAAAGGAGTCGTAGCTCAACTTTGAAATAAAGTGCATTATGGTACAGACATTCGATCTGTAAATTCGAAAGATTCTAAGTTCAAACTTTCAAAAGATATAAATATGAAAAGAGGGCCAAACTTCACTTTTTGAAACCACAGGCAAGTGAATCATTCATATTTCTAATAAGTCATTTTCAGGAAGACCAGAAATGACGTTTAATTTAAGTATTGTCGAGTCGTGATTGAAGAACTGAATGGGTATATTATAAGAAATGCATTTCAATCTCAATTAAATTGAGAGTTCTTTAATTACGGATCGATGAGGAATCACGCAAAGTAAACGACTTAGCCACTGACTGTTAAGTGGTTTTAAAAGATATAAAGAATATAGCCTTGAGAAGTATGTTAGGGAGTAATTCAATAGTTACGTGGTAGGCAATTTCCAATAACAGAATAGGCGAAGTTTACAAAGGAAATCTTTACTTTTTTCATATTTTAATATGTAGCAAAGTCTCCTTTCAACAAGTTGAAACTCCTATATCTGCACCTCGGAGTTAAACTAATTGAGCATGATTTTAATCATTGTTTGTTTTGTAGAAGAATTGGCAAACTGATAACACAACACTATGTCGCAAAAACTGTGAAGGAGCGTGCTTAAATTAATAATTTTGCGAAAAAATGACATCGTGTAGTTTATCTAGTATGTATAAATATATGACAGCATGTTTTAAAACTAAATTTTCACTTTTGAGAAACGCACAGAACGTTGAGAATCAGCGAATTTGCTTTCCGCTTTTGCTGATTACCCAAAGTGTGAAGTGTACGAAGAAATCTAATAAGTATTAAATTATTCAAATTTGAATTAAAAGCAATACTAATAAAGATCTATTGGTATAAAAAGAGAATTTGTTACAACAGAACGTAATGATGGTTCGTATAATGACAGACATCGATCTGAACAACTTCTATCAAAGGAATTATTTGATTTGTGAGCAAATAAAAGGTTTTCAACAATACCTTGAGAACTAGATTCTACTTCATCCTAAGTTAAGTGTCGAAAGGTACAATTAATAAGAACCACTGAATTACAGTATACGAAACAAGCTCTCTGTTGCACTTGCTAGCTGGGGCGTTCGTTACCTCATCACCTATATTATCTCCTTTCCAGCGACTCATTGGTCAACTCAATTTTAAATATTGCATATTTGTCTGTGTCTCAACCTCGTTGCACGGAGCAGATGACCCTGCAATTATATGATTCCGACGAGAGGTAGCAAATACATGCTCGCTCCAAGGATAAGTCAGAGAGCACCGAAGCAATGTTACAGACGTTCGTATACTAGCGTGAATCATAGTTTGCTATCTTACCTTGAACGTCTCCCAAGTTTTGATAAACACTGCTCAAGGCTACCACCACACATTATGACGTATGAATGCTACTCTGATCTTGTAGTAATCAGTCACGTGAATGCTGTGGGAAAAGGGAGACTATTATGAGGCATAATATGAATGAAGCGTCCAATACCGATAAAATTTGAAACTATTTGAATGTATGTCAATCGAATTTATCCGTGGAGCATCTAAGCAATAAAACTGGAAAACGGAAAAACATATTCATTTCCATGTTCAAACTCACGCAATTTCATACGATTTCCTGTACGATAAGCCGTCAAACAATTCCATCGCTATGAAATATATTCCAAGTTTTTATAAAGAACTTTTCCGAGCAGAAAGTTCGGAAAGTCTGTACCCTTTTCTCATTGCATGTGGAGAATCTCGTAAGTCGTAAGTCATGTAACAAGAAAGACCACTTCAATTTTTCTTTGGTCTGCTAATTTCAGAGGATTTTTGTTATAGGGCTAGGCTATTCTCGTAGCTGTTGTTCTTCTTAGAATTAAAGTTCCGGTTATTTTTACCAGTTCCTCGTAGACCATGATCAACTCAACGCTGGAAAAGGTCCCCTCCGAGACTTTTTTTTTCATTCAATTCCTACTGCAATTTTTCTTAGGCATGTTGTTTCAACAAATCTCGTTAATTCATCTCTTCACCTTCATCTTTTCCTCTCTCCATCCATTGATCTCCATACTGATGAAGTTTTGTCCATCTTATTATTATATGTACCTTCACTCTGATGTTCAAAATTATGTCATGAGCGCCAGTTTTTGACATCATCCATTCATTTCTGTTTCCATCTCTTAGTGTTATGCCTTAATTTCCATTCCTATCTACCTTACTTTTCATCATGAACAAGCAAATCTGCAGTGTTCTGAAATTCTGTGCCTCTTTGCGAGTAAACCCGTTGTGTCTTGAAATTCTAATATAAGAGCAAGTTAAGACTCCAAGGACCAAATTGTAAACTCTGGGTTCCCTTACAGGTCAGCATTCCGTTCCTACAGCATTGTTAGCCCTTTTCTCGTTAGACCTGATTTTGTGTTCTTGAAATTTACCCGCACACTTATCATATATATAACCACTTCAATACCAGACTACTTCTCTTAGTTCTGATCAAAGTAGAATGGCGTCATGAGTCGAGTACTATTACATCCATAGGCACGCAGGATATATATGTAGCCCACCTAATTTAAAGTGAAATAGAATAAAAAGCCACACTGATCTAGTAGAGAAAGGAGGATTCTGACACCCTTGATCCATTCCCGTTGCACCATTGCATGGCAAAGTGAAAAACATAACTGGGTCACACATGTAATAGCCCACGCACCTAATATTGAGTTAAGATGAAATTTCGAGTCGGATCACTCTGCCCCTCACTATTTTTTAAAATCAGGTTTTTATTTATGAATACATATAAACAGAATGTGGTTTTCCGAACAGCATCCAGTGTTGTACGGTTTCCGCCATACATTTCCCTCAAGATGCTTTAAAATAAAATTCACGATTTTTACAAAAAGTTTCCGCGTGCTAAATTTACTTTCATAATAACTCAAATTTAAAATATAGACCTATTAATGGTAATAAAAACATTCTATAAACAGCAATATAATGCACAGCCTAATGAAGCATAATCATCATCATCATAATAATATAGTGATAAATATATCCGAATTACTTTATTTATTAAAAGTACAAACATACCTTAACCTTAGGGTGACCCAAAATAACCGGACATTTTTTTTACCACGTCATGCAAATACTAATATATTACTCATTATTACAGTTATATCTACATCAGGCAGACAACGCACGTGCAGAATCGCGTCCGTGCTCAGATTTGTCACTGCTTCACATTTCTTTATAAGTTCTCTATTCTTTGGTACTAACTGAAAACTTAGCACACGAAAGATTATAATTATAATACAGCACTTGTAATATTTCTTCCAGTGTTTCGTTTCCATTCTGTTTCTCTCTTCTGATCATTGAATGTAAATGAAAACCCTCTCCACATTTTCATTTTTAGTTGGAATTGCAAAAACTTACACTACATATTTAGTAAAAGTTAGAATACTGTTCGGGACATTCTCATTCACAAAAGAAATCAACCCATTCTTCATCGAAAAGTTTGTCTTTCTACTCATCTGGCTTAGATTCAGTATTTCACTCAGAACGGTCATTTGATCCAAGAGAAGATTTTCATTGATCTTCACTTTCTTTTCTTCCAGATAGAGATACGTTCCTTCCAGTATTTTACCATACTTGGTGATGTCTCCATAAGCATCCAGGAAACCATGCCCAAACATGAAAATGATTCACTGCTTGAAAAGTAACCGGGACAATTCTGTGTCCGGAAGTAGTTTATCGGGACATCGGGTTGAAAAATAGGGTCAATCGTTGTTTTCCGGGACGTCTGGTCACCCTTGTTGATATGCAATGTCCCTCTGTGCACTGCACATCCGTAGTGAGTAATATGTAGATACATTATAATATATCTACATCACAGTTATCCTCATCCTTACTTGGTATTTTCTGATATGTGCGATTTTGCGCTCAATAAAATTTTCAGACGATTTGAAGAATTGTTGATGGCAGTGACGTAACTACAATGCCACGAGACCCCGCGTTGCAGAGGGACCTAGGTGTCTAGGGGGCTGTACAGGCGACTTATAAATATATGAAGAATGACTTAAGGTTAATGTAAAGCAACGACCTTCAACAAAAGATGGCAACACTACCTCCGTATATGTCTAATGTATTTTTATCGTTGCACGAAATTTCATTTCTGCTCCTACAATTTGAAGCCTAGAGAGTTCTAAGCTTCTCCTAAGATGCTACCAGAAGGTTCCTAAAGATTTCCTTACGCGGGACCGCAAAATCCTAGTTACGCTACTGGTTGATGGGTAAAAAAAAGTTATTTCTTAATACGAAATTTAATTGATTTAGTTGAGTAATCTACTTAAACGTTTTTAATTGTTGTACAACATTTTTTTTTAACTCAGAAAAAGAGAAACAATGAGTGTTGAGAAAAAGAAAGAATGGTAACTGCCTGTGATCATGCCCATCTTCGGCCTGAGACAAAGTTGCCTGAAGGCCTTAAATAAATTCAATTCATGCCGAAGTTAGTAACATCGTGCTTGTCTCAACATTAAAATAATATTAATCTACAGTGAAAGAGAATGACATGAACAAACATTCCTACCTAAGAGTGCACATTCTACGAGAATTTTAGAGTATATTCTAAAATTCTCGTAGAATGTGCACTCGTAGAATAAAGCATATAACCAGTAAATCCATTTTTCTTGACTTTGGAACTTGCTATTTTTGAAATATGAGATAGTGCCATAGTTTCATCAAAATTCCCCGGTTTTGGGCCTTTCCCCCCTCTTTCCCCCTCCATGTGGCAGAATTTCCCGTTTTACGGGTAATTTCCTTACACCTGACCACACTGGCAGCAACCCGTATGGCTTAAATACCTTATATAATTGCCGTTCAGGGAAAGCTACCACTAATTTCAATGTTGCATTTATCAATAATAATAATAATACATTTTTAGATTTACGATGATTAGGTAGAGGTGTTCGGAATTCCGGAACATTCCGGAATGGAAATCAGAATTCCGAAATCGGAATGTCAATATTTGCGATTCCGAAATTTCGGATTCCAAATTATTAATTTGAATTTTATTTTTAAGACCATTAGCCTAAAGGCTTTAGGCAAATTTGCTTCAGGCCAAATGGATGATTATGGGATGATTGGTGAAATGGAGAAAGTGGAAGGAAACAGGAGGACCCCGAGAAAACCCATGCACACGGTGTTTGTCCGCCACATGGCACGAGCAGGGATCGAACTGATGACACCAAGCGCCAGAGATGAACGCTTTACCTTTGAGCCACTGCGGCACTCGGAATTCCGGAAAGTCGGAATTCTGGAATTTCGGTATTCCAAATTATGAATTTGAATGTAGGTCTTTGTAAGGTTTTTAGCTTAAAGACTTTGGGCAAATTTGCTTCAGGTCGGATGGATGATGATGGGATGATTTGTGGAATGGGAAAAGCAGGAGGAAACAGTGGAGCACGGAGAAAACCCACGCACACGGTGTTTGTCCACCACAAAACCTACATGGCACAAACAGGGATTGAACCGACGAAACCAAGCGCCAGAAGTGAGCGCTTTACCTTTGAGCCACCACGGCACAGGAAATTCTGAAATGTTGGAAAGTCGGAATTTAGGAATTCAAGTAATTCCGGATTCCGGAATTGACTTTGGACTTCCGAACATCCCTATTAGTAGGTCTATAAATTACACTGTTGAGTCGGAAGTTGGAAATTACGATGAATTACGTTTCATCAAACACTAGTTAAAGTCACTCCAGATGTAGATTCATAATTAATGTTATTCAGTGCTGAATCGCTCGCTGTGTTATCTTCACACATTGTTTGACATCATTATTGGTGTCATACAATTTTCCCTTGATTTCATTGTTGATATTTATATTATTTCTTAAGCTTCTATTTTATTTAGTGAACCAAGAACAAAATAACAAGCGAAGTATCCCTTCATTACTACACCTGTCCTGCAGCCACTGGATTGCACCTTAGTGTTATGATAGCTTAACTAGAGATTAACATAGCATAACATGGTTGTATCCAGCTACTTTTAGGAGGAGATGACGTTTCAAAAATATCTAAAATTATGCTTGTAAGTCTCAATTAATCCAAAACCAATGGTCACTATTGATTGAAGTACGAAACTGACCTACAGCCAATCGTTTTTTCTATTTACCTGCATTCAAATTTGGATAATCTACATAACAAAGAAAGTGTTGTGCTTTAAATTCTAATCAAGGCTATACTTCCGTGAAGGGAACTTAAGTAACGTTGAAAAATGGAAGTATAAATTTTTATTCCGTCCGTCAATTGTGAATGTCATTTATTTGACGCGGATTGCTACAAATTGAGTTTCCAGGATTTGCAACTGATTAAATATTTTTTTGTCCAAAACGTAATACATAAACATGTAATAATCAAGAAGGTGTTCTGAATTATAATTATGTATAAAAGTGGAAAGTTAATTACCCCGCCTTCCTGCTCCATTTAAGCAACACTAGCAAACACATTTCCTATCCTGTCGCCACCCCTTATCTTTAAATACTGTTTTCCTGGATATATTCAAAATTTTAAAGCTAATAACAACAAAATATAAAGTTTAGTTTTACTCATTGACACTTTTTATGACTAAACGCATTAAAAAAAAAAAACATTCCTCTCCTGTCCGTTGCCTAAGAAGCGCGATTAAAACCAACATTTGATAATTTGCCCTCCCTCAATATTTGATGAACGCATGGGAGTAAAAAGGATTTTATACAACTCGTCACGGTTTGGTTTCCACTCTCACCGCTCTACACAAAACAATGGAAAACAACGTAGCGTTGTCGTTCGTCCAGTTTGGCAACATCGCGTTGCTGACGTGTTGAGCCGTACTCCTCGCCCATACGGAAGTAGCTGAGCTGGCCGGTCGGTCTGTTGACTCGCTTGTGTGGCTGTGTGCTACGCAGGCTGAAAGGAGCGGGCATTGACCTCTGAAATCTTAAGTTTGGTTCGGTTCGATACGGCTTGGATTCTTCCAGCTGCAAAGATACACACACACACACACACTACGCCGCTTGCCCTGGCACTCGAGGAATAACAACAAAAATAAATGCAATAAGCAAGTGCGTTTGCCTATTGCAAAGAGGAAACGTACGTGTATACTCAGATGAAATATTATAGTCAAAGTAGACATCTTTCCTTAAACATGAAGATTAAATCGAGCCATGAATCATGCACATACACAAATAAAACAGATGGCTAGATAGATGTCAAGAGAGTAAGAGACGGACTTCAGAGAGCAAAAATACCGCGCTTCATGTACGTGATTCTAGCTGGCTGTAGGTCAGTGCTATTTTCAGGAGGAAGATCAAACATCAGTTGTGCAAATTTAGTTAGGCATTTTTTAATCCTCCTTTTCGATATGACTCTCTTCCTGTTTATGCGGATGTCATACACACAGCAGCTGAAACGTGTCACGCAAGTAAAACGAAAACATTGCAGAAAATAGGTCACATTTAATTTTTCTCTACACTATTCAGAAGATGGATACGCAACAGAACTAAGAATCTTAAAAAAGACACTAGAAAAAAACAACAACTAAAAACTGCAAAAGAAAAAAGGGAAAATTAGAACGAAGAATTCCTGCATTGGTCATGGATAAAACTTCAAACATAATCGATTAATGTCACGTGCCAGAATTTTTTATATGGGCTAGAATTGCTGTGTTGCTGATGATATTCCTGTGCAAGCACTCTTCCACGGGCAAGGACGGGAAAGATAGTGGTCAGGGCCTCAGATTTAGTACCATCTCGCCATTCTGGTGAAACTGTTGTAAAACCGAACATTTCAATGATGATGTCCGATAGCAGGACTCGAATCTGTCTGCCTCCTCAGTACCGTCCTAAAACGCTTACCTTTACCACTGAACGTTCTAGAATTGAATATTTGACAGAGGAACTTAGCCGATCGGAATCGCAGTCAAAATAGAGACTGAATAATGGCAAAAAAAAAAAACTATCATAAATAGGTTCTTTATAGGTCTATTATACACTTACGGTGTGACTGTGGACCCAATAACTACGTACTGAATGTTAAGATACGAACTGATTATTTTATTTTTGATCTTTACTTATTTCTTTTTGCCAGTGCATCAATTTTATTATTTTGTGCTCCGTGTTAGTGATTCGGCACGATTACTTCATGGTTTCAACTCCAAACCATAAGTTTGCCGATGGGAGAGAGCATTTAGGCTTAGAAATACACTAAATTCTGTAATATAATCAAAGCGTATGATCTTCCACTATGTTCTCGATGTATTCAGAACTCGTGAAAGTTAAAAAGCTTCCTCCTGTGCGATGCGCACGCGCCGTGAATGGCACATTGCTCCACATATTCTCGACCTACGGCACGAGTTGACGTGGGATGGTCAGTCGCACGCTAGGCCGTCTTTACCTCCCAAGGTACCCAGGAATACCAAGAACACTTTGGTACTCAATTTGATAGGAGGCTGAGTGCACCTCACTGCGAGAAAAGTATCCAGTGTCCTGGTCGGGAACAGCCCAATTCGTAGTCACATGCGCTACCGCCTGACCCAGGGCGACTCCAATTCAGAACTGGTACAATTCGTGAGTAAGTTTGCAATTTGGCTCAGGCTAAGATAGGTAGGGATAGTGTGAGAAAGGTAACGGGCAGGGCTTTGGTCAAGATATCACCCCGGCATTCGTCTGGATAAACCTCAGTTAGGATAGTCAGCCGTGGAGTTCGAACCCGAAGTTGTCGATCCGAAGTTCGCGGCATTATCGCGTGGACTACGCGGGCTGTGTAGAGAAATATCCAGGGGAATTGTTTATATGATAAATATTTCGTCGTGATTCAAGTAAGTCGTCTTTTTTATTATTAATTAGTTGGAAACTATTAGATGTACGACGTCATTCTGTAAACTACCCAAGAGTGGAGAACGAGGATTAATTTCCATTTTAGAAAGAATTTATCATAATGTTGACATATCTGAAAGACACATTTCAACGAAGAATTATCCCTACACATGAGATACAGTTACTGTTAAGTGAAATTAACCATATTTTCATCGTTCACTCCATTTGAACTGTGTCACAGAACGCGTAGGAAATGCATACATAATGCATAATTCTTTGTTTACATCTCACATTGCCACATGGTAGAATCTCTCAATAATTCTGCTAACATCCAGGCGCTATTACAGAATAAATGCATTTAGGGCTAAAGTACGAGAAGGAAATGCAAACAGCCACTGACTCCCAATCAAAAGCCAGTTTCACTCTACCAGATTTCCTTAGGTTGCAGTATGCGTTAGATGCTAAGTGCATATAGTACCAAAATATCAAGAGGAAAGGTTGTAGCCTCAGCATATTGAAAATGGCAAATGAAGGCAACTGAACCCAATTCTCAAGCCAGTATCTATTTATCTATATTCGTTTAGAAAAGCAGTAAGTAGCGTGCCATGCAGTCTGAGTCACTATAGTACAAGAAGACCACGTCGAAAGGTTGTAGCACAATAAATCAAGGGATCTGAACTTAACTCTGAAGTCAGTTTCTCTCCGTGTAGTTTAGTTGAGGCACTAGCTTGCCTTACAGAGTTTATTTCCTTTACATATAGTGATCTTATTTGTACGTCGAATATTTTAACTTTCGAATGTAAACCTTTGGAACAGCCAAAGATTATGAACACAGTGGCCAAAAACAATGGACATGCACCATACACGTTTAAACAAAAGACAAATATTAAAACAACCTTTACTTTGGACTAAGAGTATAAAATGAGAGTAACTAAAACGAGAGGAACAGTTCTCTTTACACTTGTTTCATGATGAAGGGTCAACTTCCATACAGCAAGGCCATCCCCAATGGAAAACTTCATTTTTGACTGTAATATATTAGGAATCAGAAGTGTCCTAATAGATTCATGATGGAATGGTGTGCGATTACGGCTGCCCAGCCTCTACAAAGACTGAGTTTTACTGCAATTTTATAAAATAAAGTTAGTATATCTAAAAACATTTTTTTTTTAAATAATTGTTTCTTTTAGTAATTCTTCACCTGAATCAGTACTGGATTAAGCTATATAGGGGACCTGGGCTATGGACTCCCGCCCTTGGCTATATACTCTGTTATGTGCCCTGTTACCTATCCCCTATAATCGTAATTTAGCTTTGGCGAGGCGCCTGATTGAGTGGGGACCCTGGGCAAAAGTCCCTTTAGACCCTCCGCTTTAATTCGGTTCTGACCTGAATCCATCAAGGACCGTGATTTTCAGACATGAATTGCAAAAATCTTACGTAAAGTAGTTATAGGGTAGCATTCAGTTCATAACACACAAACGAACTCTGTTAGCTGAACCTTCATCATGAGTTCTTCCTTACCGAAATGTCACATGAAGTCAAAAATTAGTAGAAAAGCCTATTACCCTTTTCCGAAGAACACCTCAATTGGTAAACAATAAACTTAAAATTATTTGGCAAATTTCGGATGCAGTTATGCAACCCACATGACCCTGCTGTTGTGTGGGCAAACACATCAGGCAGGCGAAACTACGAACGTTCAAACCTGGAAATAGGCTGAATGCTACACCCTAAATAAAATTAAATCCAATTGGAAGCAGTCCGATCATGGTTAGTTGTAAATTAAATTTTAAAATAATTCTTGTTGAGTTTGTATTAACATCCTAAACGCGCTTTTGAAATTCTAAGGGCAGCAGCTTTTGTTTACCACTCCGTTAAATGTACTCTGAGCGAGTTTGAATCCAGGACTATACATTCACTATTTTTCTTGCTTTACGAGGGTTACTCGAGATTTAATACAATAACACAAGCTTTAACCAGCCTACGCCTCAAATACCATCCACACGCACCTCCGCAAAGAGAGATGGGTTGAAAACAGTCCACGAAACTTTAAAACTAAAATGCACAATCGAACAAATATCTAAATCAATGTTACATAAAAACCTGTTGTCTCATGATTTTGGAGGGGGATGGTGGAGTAGTGCATCGTTATAAATTCCTATTATATACAGCACATGGATGCCTGCTGATACACTCAGTTTCAGCGAAGTTCCTACCTTCGATAAGCGAATCCGTAAGTGACTATGGAAAATGTTTCAAGTATTAATACTTTTACTCGTATTACTAAAAGAATTTAAATAATGGTTTCTTCTACAACATTGCATATTTCGTTTATTTTTATTACAATATAAATGTGGCGTTTTGAGGGCCATTTCACGTTTTGTTACATTATAAACACACCTTTCAGTTGCTGCAGACATCCAGAAGCGAGAACCATCAAGAAAAGAGTGTCGGTAATTTTGCACGTAAAATGCAGGATTATGTACTAGTACATGAACTTCACCTTCCATAGGACAAAGCGCTCGAGGCTTATTTTTAAGAGACATGGAAATCTTTTAACAATGTTTATGTCTCATTATTAGTATTATATTATTTTCTGTCTTACAACAGGAAACATAAGCGCCTCCTCTACCTCTCTCTCAAATAATAATAATAACAAATTTAAAAAAAAGAGAAATAAACAATATGTCATATTCTTACTCACATCCATATACATATTACTACTAAGATTTTTGTACCTATAATACAGAATTTATCCATGTATACACGACATTATGAACTCAACCAACCAATCTTCTATTTTCGCATTTTTTACAAACAACTTGTTCATTATGTAACGTATACAAAGCAGCACAGGTAATTGAAAAACAAGAAAAGGAAAAAGAAATATAACTTGGCAGTGTAGTCTATAGCAACTGGCATGTATACTACATTCTTTTTTTCTTCTTACGTACTTCTCGACCACCTGCAAATCATTCTATTGTTCCAGAATAGCTTAACTGTTTTACGACAGAGATAACGCTTCCAGATCGCGTTCTTCTGGAATGCAGCAATCAAGAGCAAAAGCTGCAGCGCCCAATGCCAGACTGTTCATAACCCGGAACTCGCAAATCAAAATTAGAGAAGCCGAGTCATCAGCTACAATATACAAACAAACTTCTTTTTCTCTAAACAAAAGAAAGAAAGAAACAACCATGTTGCTATATTCATCAGTTGTATGCACACTACTTACACATTTAAGAAAGTATTATTCTTCTTGAAAGTGAAAGTAAAAAGAGAGGCAAAACTGGGTCAACTTGGCTTGAGTCTTGGTTGTTTGCCACAGTTTCCTTTTCTTCTTCGTTCCAACAGTATCACACAGAACTATGCAAACGCCTAAACATCTCACTTTACGAATTGACGTCATTTGTGCAAAAAAAAAACAAAGTCTTCCTTCTTCCAATAGTAGAGAACGTTTTAATTTGCGAAACATTTCTGACATGTTAACGTCCACAGATGGTCGGATAGTGATCATGATATTCAGTACAGTCTTTACATTTTGTTTTGTAGCGTAAACTAAATAGTTACCGGTACTTGCTGAGACAAAGGAATAAACGACAATATTTATGACAGAATAGGGGCGTACGGAGGTGCTCATTCTGCCAATATATATATTTTTTTAATGTCAGTAACTGATATCTACAGACTCTTGGCTTCCAAATAATCCAGGAGCAGTGATGCTGTTGTTTATATCAGTAAAAATTAATAAGCAACTCGCAGTGTGGATAGCAAGCGATTGAGATGATAAGGATAACATATTTTAAAAAAAGCAATAAAGCAGTCTCTAGCATGCATATGAGTAAATATTGAAAAAAAAAAGTAAGAAGAGTGTTGAAGGAAGTTGTCTGGAAAAATAACACGTGGTGGAAGTAATTTTGAAGTGCTTACAAAGTCTTCTTGCCAACAAATGTGTCCGTGTTTCTAAAAATGACTTGCTACCGTTTTTAAACCGATACGGGTCATTTTTTGAGTCAAATGAACTCCAGATACACAGATTTCTCTAAATCTCAAAACCTTGATTAATTCTGACCAAAGACCTACCATTCTCAATCTTTTACAAATCCAAAAAAAGAAGTCAATTTTAGATTAATAAAGAGAACGGAAAGACTTCGGTTTAGCATCTATTAATCTTGATGGAGCAAATGATGATCTCAATTCCACTTCACTAGGATGCAGATTTACACTCGACGAGATAATTACTTGACGGGAAGTTTCACATATAATGTTGGGGAATAGATGGATTGAATTCCTTTGAATCTCTATTTTTTATTTAAGTAGAACAGGTTGGTTAATTCGTTGAAGTTAACTACTTTATGAAGTATTGGGATATGAATTGTATTAATGAAACAAAATTTTATACTTCTTTTTGTGTGATTTTAATTTTTTATTTTAAATTCAAGGAATTTTTCCTTCTAGATTCTCATCGTGACTATTTCCTACACATGCACCTTATACGTTCAATAATAGCCTAACGTCAGAACTCTTAAAGTCAGTAATAGTGTCATTACTGACGCTGCTGTATAAGAATATACAGATTCGTATCTTTATCCAACATTATTGCATTCTCTCGACATTACACGATCACTAATACTTTCACTAGATTATTACTGAAAGTACTGACATTAATATTGATCGTGTGAGGTCTTATTAAGAGTGCAATATCCTGGATTTTACACAAAATTTGAAAGACATTCAGATTAATGTTTGTTAAATATGAAGTAAACCAAGAATCTTAACCAAAGTGGTCTGTGAACTTATATGTGTAGAACAAAAATTCATTTAATTATCTTAATATTACAAACGTTTTTCTCACGACAAAATTTAACGTGAATTTTCAATGCATAACAACTAAATAGCGCAAATAATGAATTTGAAACTTTTAATAACAAATTTCTACACTAAAACACTCAACTTATTGGACAAAACACTCAATGGGTATTAACAAAACCAATCAAGTATGCATTCTCATT
This sequence comes from Lepisma saccharinum, assembly GCA_022664845.1. Lineage (NCBI taxonomy): Eukaryota > Metazoa > Arthropoda > Insecta > Zygentoma > Lepismatidae > Lepisma > Lepisma saccharinum. The sequence continues at coordinate 57,816 of JAGDQP010002179.1, forward strand.
GGTGGTACAAATAAGCAATACATAAACGACAAAAAAAAAAGTAATATTCAGAAGTAGGAGCATAAAAATTAATTGAAATATCCATTTTGGATATTTCTCTCTAAAAATAAATGCCCCAAGGGAATTTTGTCTATAATAACGTAACACCTAAATAACACTTGCTTCCCTTTCCTGAAAATTTGAAATTATTTAATGTAATTTAAATAGTATTCAGTACTTGAATCGGTAATTCCAAGACCTCAATAGGTTCATTTTGAACGGATGTTCAAAACTTTGGAACGAAATGTTTTCACTACTATCGATCCTTTGAAGGTAAGACTCAAAACTACCGTTAAGATGCAAAGCAAAATAAATAAGGTCAAAGTTCTAAGCTTTAAGAGACCTTCGTACCTACAGTGCGTGTGTGTGTTGTTGTTTTTTATATTTTTGAAGATACAGTCAACTCTCAATTGAGCAGCGAGGCAACCGCGGATAATCCGCAAAATGGCCGAAAAAGGACACAGATCAACACGAAAATGCTTTTGAACTATTTTTACATACAACTATGGCTTATTAACAGCAGTTTTCTTTACTTACAAGTTTCTTGGTTTACTTTTTCACAAAAGATCGGTTAACTGTTTTTTTTTTATGTTAAAAAGGATAATGCGCTCGCGGTCAATCGAGAGTTTACTGTACTGGACAAATGACAAGCAATAATGAAATTTTGGAAAACGGTCCCAATAATACACGTGAATGTGTATCAAATGAGCTATCTGAGATTCTCACATTGTTTATTTTAGCTGAGAAATTAGAATTCCTGTAATTGATGACGTCATACGTCTGTGCAGCGTAGCACGGAGCTTTCGCCCAGAAACTACCATGCACATTTCATACGTTATTTATTGTAAAGTTAACAGTGAAAAGGTCAGATGCAAGTTATCTCAAACAAAATATATTTTTACACAAAAAAGTATGCACTAAAAGATTCAGAGATGACAAAACATGTTTATTAACGAATCGAACAAACTTTGAAGTTAGTACAGCTAAACAAGTCTTACAGCTGGATTTCAGCAACATTCGTTAACAACTGACGAATCGTTAAGTGTCTTCAAGAGTTTTGTAATACATTTGATTCGTTAACTAACGATACGTTAAATTCTTAATGAAGGTTGAAAAACCCAGTATTAGTGAAATAGACCAATTTAAGAATGTTCTAAAACATTTAGTAAATAAATTTCCTTACGTCTGTTTATTTTCTTACTTTCAAGTGCATTTGTATTCAAAAGTTGTTTACTTTTTTGTGGGGGGGGGGGGGGGTTATTTTTTTTATTTTTTTAGTGTTTTGTGTTAACCAATCTTTCGTGAAACTATCCTTGGAAGGAAGTATTATGATGTGACATTTGGGTTCTCTACCTCAAAGTTCAATCTACATTTATATGTTTATTTTCTCGTTTTCTTCTACTGTTTCTACGAAGTCGGTGCATCCTTTGAGAAAGTATGTCCTGGATAGGCTAAACGTTTAAAAAAATCTTACACATGAGTATCGAATATAGAAACCCCTTTTTCTGAAGAAGTTAATTAGAAATAAACTCACCAATAGCAATAATAATAATATAAAAGAGAACGAACGTATCATGCAAAAGACAATGCACCGAAATTGAATTTTGCTATGATGGTAAAACATGTTTTTTTTTCACATTGCATTTCAAGCTCAGCAAATAGTGTTTGACTCACATCAGACGCCTGTAACATGTCACTTTACTACTTCGACCACCCACCATTATAAAAAATATTCTGTAACCATATTTCGGGTAATAAATAACGCATAGCAATCTGGAGTAAACGTTAGTCATTCCTCCCAACTTGTATCAATGTAATATATGATGAGTAGTCTGCTGCGCAAGTTTCATTCACCTAACAGAATAATATCTTAGTGCTTGAATTCAATTTTTCGTCAGTGTATTTTAATGCACGTATAACTGCGAAGTGTACACATCTAACGTGAATGTAAGTATATTCATTGTGTGTGAGTATTGTACACACATTCACTTAAGCAGAATATGCCCTAAAGGTGGTCTTGATTTTATATGAGCATGGTTATATAGCTTATAAAATTATGTTATTCTTTCCCTGTTTTTGTTAATTTTCCTCGGTCGCGTGGCTCAGAAAAGATCTAATTTACACTGCTTCGATAAATATACATATATTTAAACCACATACATAAACATGCTTACTTTTCCTTGCAAAAATATAAAATGAGATAGAACAATTTTGCTAACAGAATTTCAAACCGAAGCAAAGACATAAACCGTATATTAAACAATTACCCAATCAGACGCAACAACATACTGCATAGACATAAGAAAGCAATAACTATAACACACCAAGTAACAACCATTAAAATCGAAAAGCTGATTACAAGCAGCCAGCACCGACATTGAAAGCAGACAAAAGAACAGAATACAATAGTTACTTCTGTACAACTTGAATCAACAGAATAAATCCTGACGATTGTTTTACAAATCTATTATTCTCAAAACATAACAACCACAAAACTGTACTGTACAATATTATTAGCCAGTATCAGAAGAACTTTATCCACGCGTATATGGAAGTTACGGAAGGAAACCAACACCTTGGTCAAACGTAAATTTTTGGACATTAAAATACAAATGTTTATTGCAGAGAATTTTGAAGTGTGTGGATGAAACGACTGGGGAAAGAGGGTAGAATCATTTGTCGCAAAGAAGAAAACACACGTACACGCAACATAACTTCTATAGATATTTTAAGGGGGAATGAATACTCTATTATGGGACATATTACCAGCAACGACATTGATATAAACAGTAGAAATGTATTTATTAATTTACGGAAAACATGACAGGACTTTGCGTTTTTAATCCGAAAAACATATACTACACCAAAAACCAAATACTGTATGTCCGTAAAATAAAAGTTTCAGGAACCAAAACAAAAATACGTTCTAGACTTGTATACGATTCTTGTAGAAGGTTCACATTTTTATTTCTTATATATCTCGGAATTTGTTAATATGTTGAAGATGCGAACTACACCAGCAGTATGTAACGTTAGTAGTAGAGAACTTACGAGTAGTGCTAAGTAAAAAGAAAAATCATGTTCTGGACTCATATCGTTTTTAGAATAAATATTTCAGTTGGATTAATCTTTATTCTTCTCTTTGCAGTTCAACAGCAAAACCATCTCCATGTCATTAATGTTATACGGTGAAAATTATCAGCTTCTTTTTATAACTTTCAGTGGAATGAAGAAAGGTGAAGCCAAGGACCCTTCCAAAATTTAGCATCTAAAGCTGAATGAAACCAGAAATTTCCAATGATAGTTAACCAAACATAACGTCATTCAATTAATCAATTAATATGTTACGATATTAAATTTATACTTCAGATAATAGCTGTCGAACACTAAAAATATAGTTGCATAAGAAAATATAGACTGATATTTGATCCTTCCATGTCTATCCGTTGCGTGGCTGTCTCGATAAATTTCACTCTTGCCATAAAGACAAAAATGTGTTATGTTACTTATGATCATCAATTTGATGAATGCATACATTTGTGTTTTTACTAACAAGATATATTGGGTACCATTCATTCACACTGTGAGTTCCATTCATTCTCTCTCCTTACTGAGCTTATTCCAGGGATTTTTCTCTGTCACACCACGCTAATATTGAAATGGTACCTTAAACTAGGTCCTGGTCAACTTTCTCTCTTTCTCCCCTGAACAAATAATTCCAAAAGCCCATAAATACAAATCAAATTCCATTCAATTCGAAGAAACTAAAAAGTGCATAAATATCTGCATCTCAGTATAAATTTAAACACATTTTCTAACAGAAACCAGAATTAAAGGAGAAACTTTTTGAACAAAATGGTTTGCTAATTTTCTGAAAGTGTAGGTTTTGAAGAAAAGAGTTAAAAAAAAATAATCGAAAATCAGGTTTTGAAAAATAAAAAAGCAAAATTCGATAGAAAGGGCAATATGCATGTTTGAAATAGAAAATGGATGCTTTTATTTATGTATTTGCAGAAAATTTTATTTTTATTTTATTTTTTGCCATCGCTGATTTGCACCTTATGGCAAATATGATGCACTCTTGAAAGTAAAATTATTTCTGGAGAAAAGCACAACTAGCTCATAACTCAAACTCCCCTTCCACACACACACACACACACTCAGTATATTTTACAAGTACTTTGCAAACACTGATTTATAAATTAATTGTCATCCTAGAGCACTAGACCTTCTCTAAAATCTATGATGAAACTAGAGTTGTAAAAAAGGACTTTTCTCTTTGAAGTTTTAAAATAAAAACATAGGTCTTATTCTTGCTTCTTTCAGACAACAAGTATTTATTGCCTTACGCTGCAAAAAATCAATGTAATCTGGAGGGTTGGAGTTAAAATCCTTACACATTTAGATCAATTTACTATTGTTATTTTCGTGTAACCTTATGAGACAAATGATAGGATTACTTATGCATTCACTGCCACATTGCTGTGCTTCCTATATTATTACCCTATAAGGACTGAAGTTACTTCGTAAAGTTTGTAATAAAATACTAAAAAAAAATCCTAGAGGGAGCTGAAGAAATATTTTGAATTATAGGAAGAATTTAAGTTCCTAGAGATAATACAACTTCGATGATATCTTTACTGTAAACTGAAAAACTAAGAATTCTTACCTAAATATGCTCCGGCCCATACGTTAATTTCTAATTACGGTATTATTCAAGGAAGATGTCTGTTTTTGAACACAATTACCGTCAGCAAAAATCAATTATCTGTAGCTCAAAATTCCGGGAAATAACCAGCTTCTATTCAAGGGCAGAGACATACTGGTATGTTTGCTTTTACAAGTGCGTTGTGTTTCGCTATAAAAACTCAGGAGCATTGCTCTCTCATTTCTCCGGGCTCCAAGCCTCGCTCCAAACTGTGGAAATATACACAGATATAGACAGTGTAACAAAAAATATTTTATGTTATATGCATATTTAAAAAGAGTTGTACACATCCATAATGAATATTCTTGTAAACAAACAACTACATATATGTTTCTTCTAGTGTGTCTGTTGAAATAGGACTATGAGAAGTATTATTTCCACTTACATCATATTGAAAGTATAGTAATAGCTATCGGCACGTAACAGTATGGCGGGTATTTGTAAAATTTAATTTTAAAATAAGGTAGCAACGCTGACAACTGGGTGCTTGGGCACAGGGATATAACCACAGCATGTTTCGATTATATCGAATATGTATACTCAAAGTTTGGTGCGGATACGTTGAACTGTATGGAAGTAATTTTAAATATTTAGTTTTTAAAATGTATTTGTAACACTTTCAACTGTGGGACCTGAAGTACTTCTATGACGTGTCCCAGCATGTGAATACTAAGTTTAGTGCTGATACGTTCAACGATATGGAAGAAATTGAAAATTTTATTTTTTAAATTGCTTGGCAACACTGAGAACTGCGTCGTCGGAAGTACCCAGATTGAATTGATTTTAAGACTTTTAGCCACCTGAGGCTCAGGCCGAGCTAGGGTTGGGGAGTGGATGTCGGAAAGTAGATAACCAGGGCCTATTTTGTACGTACCATCCCAGCATTTGCCTGGTATGACTGAGGAATATCCCTGGAAAACCTCAGTCAGGATAGTCGGCTGCTATCCCAGGACCTCCCGAATGCTAAGCCAATGGCTGCTCGGTGTAAGTACTCACATGAACGGTCCCAGTACAAAGTGCACATGTATGTCAAATTTGGTGTAAATCAATGCGGATACATCCAACTGTAACAAATTTTTACAGGTGGTTGGCAACACTGAAACTACGGAGTCTGGAGTTCTTACATGACCTGTACCAGTACCAAATGCACATGCAACATTTAGTGTAAATCAATGCACATGTGTAGATTTGTAGGCCTACTAATAAACACATTTCTATAAGTTGAATTTTAAAATAGGCTGGTAACACTGACAACTGGGGTGCTTGAGGTCGAGGAAACCCAAAACTTTATCCCATTGTGTTGAATGATATTAAGTCAAGTTTAGGGCAAATACGGTATGGAAGAATTAAAAAAAAGGGGGTTTTATTCAAAAAGTTTGCAACACTGAGAACTTGGCAATCCGGAATAACTAACATTTTCCAATAAATATTTATAATCTTGCAGTGTGAATGGTTTAATTTACGTTGTATTTATTCTTAATTACCTATATAAAAGTAATTCTTACTTGAAGATATGTTAGCAGTATCACAAATTACTGCCTTGAATTGAAAGACGAAATTTAGAAAAATAACGAAGGTTTATGTATTTTTTCTAAAGAACGTAAGTTTTAGAGAGAAAAAAACGTTTTTTTATTTACAACACTAGATGCCACACACTACCAAATATAACACACTATGTCCCATCGAAACATGATGTAAACGAAAAGGGGGAAACCATGCTTTTAATTAAGATCAATTTTGGTGCACTAAATGCAACGTAGTTGGATTTTACTTCGTTCTACTGATACGCAATTACGACAGAGGCCCACAAAAATATTACAATCTCATGAGAATATTCCAAGCAGCGGAGCTAATAAAAGTTTCCACAGAACTGTCCATTCTCTTAATGAAGATTACGAAGTCACTATTATTTCCAACGGGAACATTCTCCACGAGTAATATCGTTCATTTCTTACTTTGGATCTCTTGCTTAACAAAACAGCATTTGGAGGACTCTACACAGTTAAGTTTACATTATTATTATCAGTGGGTGGATCCCCTTTTGCTAGACCAAGCATAAGATCACTTTGGTATACAAAGGAAGGACAGTAGTACGCTTTAATGAGAACCGACCTTGAACTCAGGATTCCAATGGAACTGAAAGCTTGTATTCGAGGCGTTTCATAGACTACAAACACCCAAACACACGTGATATAAATCGCGTCTCAGTAAAACTCTCACCCGCACTCACTCACACACACAGATACAGGATATACACAGCTTACACGTGTATCATATGGACTTTCTCCCCTGCAATACCATGCGCTTTCACTATCACTCATGACTGTTATACTCAATGTTGTGTAGCAGATGTAGAGTTCAACGAAATTAAAGATAAGCAAGGACAGTAGAGGCACAAAATTAATTTTGTAATGGGCACGCTACCAATTTATTTTAAACCCCATATTTTGAAGAAAGAACTTCCAACAATAAGACTGATTGACCCCTAAAAGTCGTTTTACAAACTTATTGAAATACTATGGGAGCACCCGGATCTCAACTGGCGATCTAATACAAGAAATTAATTCAAACATAAACTATTTTTAAAAGTAATAATACCAACCAAGTGGAAAGTTTCCTATTTTGTAAATAAAATCGTTCATTACCAGAATCATGTAATTTCGACATGGTTATGTCATAATATAGAATAATTATTTGTTTGAAAGTAATGTCATTTTGATTTATCACACGTTCATACAAAAATCAACAAATCGAGAAACAATAAATGGAGTTCCTCAGGGCTCAATTTTGGAACCCATACTTTTCCTAATATATATAAATGACTTTCACGCAAACATACACTATACTAAAACGATAGAAGCATCCTTCTTCCTCTAATTTCGAGGAATGAGAATTGCAATAAAGAATAGAAAACAATATTTTTACAGATTGAAAATAAGGTCTATCTACAGGTTGGTCAAAATATTCTGTCTTTTTCTGATCTGTATGAAAACTCACCTGGTTTTGAAGAGGACTCAAGTTTTACTTGCCTTGTAAAGATTAAATAACATAACTACGAGACATTTGTAATGGAAAGTTAAGTAATATAGCAGTTGATATAGTGATTAATACATGAAACGCAGTTAATGCGCTTTTTCAGTAACTTTTTGTACCTGAAGCTCTGTATAGGTGGCGGTGGCGCCTGGTTTACGAGGAATACATAGCATCAAGAACGGTAATAGTAAGAGAGCAGGAATGACTTTAGGCCAATTGCAATATTACCAGCTTTTGCAAAAGTATTTGAACAGATCTTATACAAGAGAATTGGTAATCATATTCAACCAGTTATTTCAGCTAAGCAGCATGGCTTTGTTTCTCAGAAATCCACGGTAACAAACTTAGCACTTGTTACGGACTACATAGCAAATTCGATGGACGAAGGCAAGCAAGTTGATGTGATTTATATTGACTTTGAGAAAGCATTTGACAGGGTTAATCACAATATATTACTGGAAAAATTAAATCACTATCACTTCTCACCCACTGTGATTAGGCTCCTCTATTCGTACTTAACAAATCGCAAGCAATCAGTTGTCTATAAAGAATACAAATCATATGAATATTCTGCACTCTCAGGAGTTCCTCAAGGTTCGAACCTAGGACCTTTGTTATTCCTCTTATTTGTTAATGACCTTCCTGATTGTGTGTCTGATAATGAAAAATTGTTATTTGCAGATGACTTTAAAATATATACAAAAGTCAACTCTATCGGAGACTGCATAAGACTTCAGCAAAGCTTAGATAATATTGCAAACTGGTGTGCTATTAATCAACTTGGAGTCAACATAAGTAAATGTAAAGTATTATCATTTAATAGAAATAAAACCACTCATCAATTTGATTATTCCATTAATAAAATTGTACTAAACAGACCTACTGTAGTTAAGGATCTTGGTGTCACTTTTGACTCGAAATTGACTTTTAACATACATGTAACAAATATAACAAATGAAGCCTTGAAGTTACTAGGATTCATAATTAGGACGGGAAGAGAATTCAACAACATATCAACATTGGAAAAAATTTACTATGCTTATGTTCGCTCCAAGGTAGAATATGCTTCTTCTATTTGGAATCCATATCAATTGAAACATTGCCAACAATTAGAGAAAATCCAATCAAAATTTCTTAAATTCCTGACCTTTAAAGAAACTCGAATCTATCCTGCTTATGACAGTTACAATGCAGTCATTAAGAACTTCAATATTCAGAGCTTAGAACAAAGGCGCAACATTGCTGATCTGTTATTTCTGCAAAAAATTGTTCAAAATAAGTTAGATTGTATGGATTTAGTTTCGACATTACATTTTCGTGTCCCATCATCTAAAACTCGCGTTAATAATACTGGTTTCTTCCACTGTAAAAAGGCAAGAACCAATATCTTAATGAGGTCACCAATCTGGAGAATTTGTACTATATATAACCAACTCTGTACAGTTCACAATGATCTGGACGTATGCTATATGTCACCTAAAGAATTTAGAGATACAATTGTCAATAAACTCTGTACAACTACTTTATAAAGCTTAACACTATAATTAGGCCATTGCCTGTTGTGTTGTCACTAAATAAATAAATAAATAAATAAGAGATTAGATTGAGCCTAAAAACTTCCTGGCCCTCTAGTGGTCATAACTCCTACTAGATATATTGGACAATCTAATCTTTTGGCATTATACTTTACTCGATGAGACCTTTCCACACGTGTCCTTTTTCAAATACAATAAATGTTGGGAAACTGATAAAAACGCTTGCTATTTTTTTAAAGCTAGGGCAAATGTGCAACTATAATATAAATAGCTTAGAAACTTGCAGAAGTATTAGTTTATCATTCATTACTTCTGACATATTGCAAACGATAAAAATATATACAATTTTTAATATTAATTATGTTTCAGTCCTTTAATTTTTCACAATAATAAGTGATTTTCGAGACGTTTTGGGATCTCAAAATATTACTAATGTGTTAAAAAGTGATACAATAAACTCAGTAATACCAAACCTCAATTTCAATTTATTTGGACAAGGACACGTTTGGAAATGGACGCCTCAATTGATGTACAATATATGGGAGTTGGGTGGTATCATTTCCCTACTTCTTGTAAGGCAGAAACAGGAGAGCTCAGTGTGGCCGAGAGGTTAGAGCGCTCGCTTTCTGTACGTGTGGTCACGGGTTCAAATCCCGCCGGAGTGATTCGGAGCTCACTTTACCAAAAAACTGTAAGCCCCGTCCTTAGAAGGTCACCATGTCGTCTAGGACATGAATAAACAATTTACTGATTCACAGAAACAGGATTTACGAATTATAGCGGGAATCAGACGCAGAGATAGCTGCAAACTTTTTCTAAGTTCAAATTATTAATTGTTCCTTACGTGAAATAGATAGCCATATTTAAAAATGAAGATAACGCACAAAAGTCGTACATGTACTGTAATACTAGAAGTCAGTACAAACATCATCACCAGCTCTCAGACACATTATATGTAACAAACTCCCAAACGAAATAAAACGTGAAGATAACTTATAAAAAATCTGAAGGAAGTTAAGAATATAGTTAATATAGAAGGCGGTTTATAGTATTAATAAATACTTACATGAAACTACATAGACCTGTATATAATTCTGAAGTGAAAGATAGAGAGAAATGTTTATACTCTTATTATTAATTGTTACCAGCAGTGTACTGTATATGTTCTAAGATACTTAGTGGTATAAATGTTAGTAGTTTTCGTAAATTGTTATAATATGTTTAGTATATTAATAATAATTGCAAACGTCAAAACGTATATTATGAAAAATTCTATGATAAATGCCTATTTCTATGTAAATACCGTACTAAGCCCTCCGTATACCAATGCACTTGATTAATGAGGTAAATAAATGTACATATACAGTGGAGTCTCTCTAATTCGAACAAAAGCAAGTTTCCCTTGAAAACTCAATTGAAACGAATGTTAAAACTTCGTAGGTAACTCGAATTTTGGAACCTTTTACTTGGATAATTCGAAGTCACGATTACGTTAAATCAAAAGGAAAGGAAATATTTATGAATTCCAACGGTTCGAACACTTACTTTATGATTTTTAGTGATGGTTACATAGCAATCAGAAGAAAGCAGTTTCCATTGGTTTACAGCTATCCAGAGAGTCATAGAGACAGTCGCAAAATATTTGTTTTCTGGTATGCATCCTTCACTCAATGACGTGAGATTATCTACACCTTTTGTGTAACTTCCGCCTCCACTAACCAATGTTTTGTTAAGAACATAAAATCTGTGAAATTCTCGTTAACTGCACTGAAGTTCACGCGATAAAATAAAATGAAGATTTTGTAAATAATCATGTAAAAATAAACAAATCTAAGGAAAGAAGAATCACGAGATAGCTAATGTTGTTCCACATGTATGTGATTTTGTGTGTTAATTCATTACACTGCACTTATTTACATGTGTTTTACTTTACTGGAAGCTTAATTATTGTGATGAATTGTTTCTGGCTTGCACTATAGGAGAACGAGCAGGACAATGTTTAACGTAAGGTCCACTGCATGATAATTACTTTTATTTATACAGTAATTCTAATAAGTAGTTTTGTTGCATTGAATTTCTTTAATAATGCGTGTTTTTGTTGATTTGAATTTTGGATAATTCGAACATTTTTCATATTCCCTTGGAATTCGAAATAAAGAGAATCCACTGTATAAAATACGTTGTACGCTTTATTAGTGTTATAAACTTCATTTTTGCACTCCCCCCCCCCCACACACACACACAGAGAACCTAGCCTCATTAGTCTAAGGGTGAATTGCACAACACATTTTAATCTCGAGTTAACTTAATCCACGAGTTTATTTACGAGTCGCAGATAAAATAATAATTATAGATAAGGAATTCCATTTCTTGCCATTCCTTTTAAGCCATCTGGTGTAAGTCTTGCTCAATTCGCACTCCATGCTTCTCTCGGATTTTAAATCGAACGTAGGAACAGCCATTTGCTACTAGCATTATTTTATTACTAGTGCGGTTGGACTAACTGAAGGGATCCAAGGAATCTAAAGAATAGGATTCGCCTATGACTCGTAGATTTACTCGAGATTAAGTTAACTCGGGATTAAAGTGTTCTGTGCAACTCACCCTTAAACCACTTCTACGCACATCTCAGTCTTCCTTTCGGAGGAGACAACAAAGCAAGCGAGAAACGAATCAAAGGGAGGGAAGAGAAAGGTTAGTGGACTACTATTTCATCAGGGCCGCAGAGTTGAGATTTCTTTCGGGAAATGTGCGTTAACATTCATCATCTCTTGAATACGATGGACCTTGTGATAACTAACTCACAAGGCATTTTTTCTCCATTGCAAAAGAAACACTGAAGCAGCTGACAATGTAATATTTTCACCGCCGTACAGCTGAAGTTCTTCTGGCTTGAGCAATTTTATTAAAAATATAGTGTCAGATTGGGTTACTTGTTCAGAGATCTTACCCTAGTCCGTTCCTCGAAGTGATTTAGATTTTAGAAGGTCTGAAGACGTTTAAAGAAAAAAATCTTATAAAAATAAATCTTTCGTCGCCTAGTGCTGAAGGTCGGTGACTTCGCATTAGCACTGCGGAGGAGACACAGGTTAGAATTTTATTCACGCTGTTATTATGCAGGTTTTTCAGGGATTTTCACAGTCCTAATAAGATGGTGCTGCGGAGCTACCTAGAATAGAAGCCCTGGATGATCTCTAACAAATCGAGGAATGAAGTGGGACAATCTGTGTGGACATCATCATCACAAATTTATGACAAACCTAGGCCATAGATGCTCTTTCGACATATAAATGTACATTTAATAAATAAAATGCCAGATGTTGATATGAAACATATAAGATATAAAGCGCAAAATGCCTTGACCCGGTGCTGCCGGCAACTGACCTGAGCTAAAGATGCGTAAGGTCATAAGTATAATTATTTAATTCGATTCAATTGCACTTAGTAACAACGCGGATTTCAGTTCGAACCCCGCTACCGGCCATTTTGAGTAAGACTTATAACATTTTCGTTATTTTTACCTTCAACTAAGGTCCTGGCAGCTACGTTACCTATCCATTTACCCGGAAGAGTGATCACTGAGGAACGTCATCCTTTTCATTCTGCTGATAAATGACGGGCTTAGGCCTGATTGGATCATAAATGCAAAATTAAAGAATAATAAAAAAAACTCAATATCTATATGCACATATTATTATGATGTGTGTTCGCTATACAAATTCATGCCAGTGGACCAATGTGCACAAAATTTTGCATAATCAAATAATGGCCGTAGACTATGTTTTAAATAGTATTCTATCTCATTACGCAACGCAACGCACGCAACATCTATGTTGTTTTGGGTTGTACGTACATAAAGAAATATATGATTCTTTATAATACTCCAACTTCTTTCACTAATAAAAAAAATCTCTTGTTTGGCCATTTTAGTAACTATTTACTTCGACCTGTCGCGATTACACTAGTGCAAATGCTTTTCTTTAAACATCCACACACATCCATGAACCACGCAGGGTTTAAACGCACCGTTCACGCACACGATCATCAAGGTCGGCTTTCTTTATTAGTACCGTACTTCTTTATTCTCAGGAAGATTTAGATTGTAATTACTTAAATCTTCCTTGGCAATATTCATTGGATAGCACAAAAGGACTAAAAAGGTAATGCAGATAGACTCACTGAATGTGGTTCATCTGTATCTACATACAACAGAGGCTGTAATTCTCCAGAAAATCCTGTTTCAGTTATGCACGTAGCATAAAGAAGACACTTGGTTGGTATTCGTACATACCGACACCCATAACATAGTGATAGAAGCACCGATAAAAGTACAGGACGAATAATAAAACAACTAACAATCAAATTTAGCCAATGAAATAGGGAACTGAAAACAAAAAACAAATAGAATGTGCGACAACAGCAGATTGAAATACATACGACATTTATTTTCGGTTGAAATTATTCCCATACCTTCAAATTAAATAGGAGAAATATATATACACAACGTATATAAAGAAATGATTCTGCCATTTGTTACTAGATAGCGAATAAGAAGAGAATATCCTCCCACTCACACACTTGAAACGGAAGTAAACAGTACAAAAAAAAGTTCAGTTGGAGAGGTTTCTGACCTGAGCCTGTGCAATGTGCTCATCTCAGCTCATTCCTTCGGAAACGAACGCAGTGGCGGAGTCTTCTGTGTCTAGTAAGTGAGGAAGAGGCAGAGAAAAGGCTTCATTCAGCTAAAGACGAATCGAATCGATGAGAAAGGGTTCAGTGCCCGAGATAGTATACAGAAGTGGTCCGTAGAGGGTTACACCATTAATCTCGATTGTAAATAAAAATATTTCTCAAAAAGATAATTGAAAAAGGCGAGAGACAAGAAAGAATTGGGAAACAAGAGACGGAAACAACTAGTGTACGAAATAAATGGGAAAAAAGAGGGGAAGACGTAGCCGCCAGAAATAAACAGTTTGCAAGAGATTAAAAGGGAAAAGTTTCCAGACAACTTGCAATAAAACAACACCAAGATAACTGCAGACCAAACTGTTAAGCTGTTGTACGTAACAAAGTACGAACATAACTATTTTTTAACAAAGAAAGATACATTTTAAACAAACGCGATTATAAGGGTAAAACATGTGGATTCAACAAAATTCAGTGTTGTTGTAGGTATACGTTTGAATTGGAATTTATTTACGGCCATTAGGCATCTAAGGCTCAGGCCGGGGTAGGATAGAGGAAAGGATTTGGCCAGGCCTAAGTTGAAGGTACCATCCTGCCAAGTGCCTGATTAAAACCATGGAAAAATCTCAGTCAGGATGGTTGATCGCTGGTATCGAACCCAGAACCTCCTCATTGAGAATCTAACGCTCTACAAACTGAGCTACGGCAGTTTTGTTTGTAGGTACGTACTACGTAGTCCATACCGGAAGTTTTCTGCTACCAGTACTTTGTTTCTAAGAGATTAGACATACGGTACTATTTTTGAACGTAGTTCGCTTAAATATCTATACACCTGTTCTCGGGACGCTGCAACTTTTCTTGCAAGTCAGAAAAAAATGTCGAATTCTTAGTTCATATCACGTTAGGGATTATAAAATAGCGCCTTCCAGCATGGACAAATTTCAAGTTTGAAAATAAATAAAATGTCCTGGGTACCAGATCAGGATTCGATGGGGAAGTACTTCAAAGGAAAACTCGGCTGCTACGTGTCGTGACGATTGCACAGTGCGAGGCCGACGCGTGAACAAAGATGGCACCTAAAGGGGATCTTTGTCAAGTTTAATTTGTGTGCCAAAATAAGATTTATTGATATGACACACTAATGTTCACTCTCGCAGCTATTTTGTGAATTGTTTTACGTCTAAGCATATTTACAAGTTTCACGGATTGTGAACTTTGGCAAGCATAACTTGCGGGAAAGTGTTTAGGAAGCAAAATGCTATTATAGATTCTATCCCGACATTGGCCGCGTAGGAATGATGAAGATACAGGAAAAGACGTCAGAGCACACAGTTTGAGTAGGATTTAAACTTAGTCAATGTCTCAATACAATTCGAAGCCCATAAAGGCACAACTCTATACCAGGCCGGTTAGCTAATATGACTGCCACTGAACTCATGAAGTATACGTAAAACACATAATCTCACATGGAAAGAAATCGGTGCTTTACTGAATTTCGGCAGTCATTCTCAATATTCTCAGATTCTAATAATACAATAAAAACAAAATGGCCAAAATAGAACAAATGAATTAGTAATATGATGATACAATACATGTATTATATTGTAAATACATTAGGCATTCCAGATTTGAATATTGGCTTTAGCAGAAGTTGCCAAAATTCAATGTATTTATATATTGGGTCATCCTTAAAGAAAATTTAGTGTTTGGTGTAATGTTGACTCAGAACATAAATTATTCACAAATAATCACAATTTCTGCAGACCATGTGATGCCTCGCCGTTTCTGCATAATCAACGAGGCCTAGTTAATGGGCTGAGTATACAAACATACAGGCCCGTCGTCAGTCAGAAACTTCAGCGGGGACATCTAGTAACAATATATTATTTCACCTTCAATTTCTGTGCTTATACATTCAATACGAAGTAACTTTTAGAAGGACCACGTTCTTCTAGCTTCTCCTTGATACGGCCCTTTGAGTATTAATCAGCAATAAGAATGCAGTACTTACGTCCAGTAAAATTAGGGAAATTAAATTCAAATAATGAAAAGGAAAGCTGCGAAGAATATTATCAGATTCGTATATTATCTATATACGAATAAAGAACAGAGAATCTTTCACCGTTCTTACAGAGAACAAGTGACGAATCATGCTCTATTGCCAATGTTTTCATAATAATTAATGTTATCGAAATACTTTCACAATAAAATCCCTACGCCAGGGTATTCTATGCTTGTGAGCATATCGCAATACTTAATTCCTGTGCTTTCCAATAGACTTTTTATTTAAGTTTTATTTTCCTAAAAACTAACCTTTTGATCCTGACCTACATACACGAGGTGGCTAATGTCAGAACTTGCAAAACGTCACAACAACATGCTATCTCTATTTATAGTTAAAATTATTCAACATCAGCTGAAATATATTGGAGAAAATTAGGATAATAGGGGGAGCAGCGGTAGGAGCAAAACTATGTCTATTGCTATTACTTTCTCTCACACAATTAATCGATATATCCATCCGTTTTGTTTCGTAACACTGTTGTCGTTTTTCATTGTTCTTTTGTATGTAAGCGCGATGTTCAAATCGCGTTGCTTTCTCATCGCTTCTGTTGGATAGCGATACATCTTTGTTTTCTCTCGTAGTTAAGAGAATCAATACTTCGAATTGCTAGGTCGTAGTTTAAGGATGTAGATGCATCCATCGGTCTTTCGTTTTATGTTGTATCGGAACTCTGTACCAAAGATGAAACTATAATTCATTCAAATCGTGTACAATTATCTGTTCATGTCTCAAGAGGTCTTTTGCTGGTGTGGGTACAGAGTTATCTTAGATGTATCTGTCTAGTCAAGACATCTTATCTTACCGGTCATATTTACTCACTACGATGTGGGTATACTAATAAACGTCTACTATATTGAACTCATTGCCTTTCTTAATGAGGTATACTTTTAATCAAATGTATAGTTGCTTTTCTAGTCCACTGTACATACCTAATGATGAACTATATCTGCTAGGAAGGGTAACGTCTTATAGATCACTCAATGGTCATAACATTAAACATAGCAGATTGATGGCGCAGTCAAGAGAAAGATCGTATGGACCCAACGACGGATCATACCTTCAAGTAGTGTTGTTTTGAGAAGTTTATGTGCCTAACTTTCAGTTGCTCTGCTTAGTGAATTGTAAGTTACAGTGAATATTTATATAGTGATAATGGCTTCATCAGTGTCTCTCGAAAAGTCTGACCCAAATATCATGGATATTAACGTATATTTGGAACAATTCCAATCATATTGTGACGCCTATAATGTGAAGGCTGATAAACGCGTTGCCTTATTTCTGGCTGGCTAATGTATCGCACGAACCGTTCTCGACTTTGCGTGATCTAATTGAACCAGAACGTTTACAAGAGCAGTCTTTAGAAAACACAATCTTTGCTTCAACAACACTTCGGATTAAGGCGAAATATCGTTGTCAAACGATATCGGTTCCACACGTTACGCCAATCTGAATTCCAGCCTGCAGTTGTGTTTCTCCGGATGCTTCATAAGCAAATCATGAGATGCGATTTTGGTACGCAAACTGACAATCTCTTGCGAGATCAGATAGTGGTAGTAGTTTTCAGGGAAGACGTTAGAAGAAGGTTGTTGGCTAATGAAAAGTTTACGCTACAAGCAGCAATAGGCATATTAACACTAGAAGAGCAAGTGCAAAAGGATGCTGCCTTCTTCCATAAGACCTGACCAAAATCAGAAGCTATCCCAAGTACACAAGACATACATCAGGTAAACAGAGGAAGTTATTCTGTAAACAGAACGCAGGTTAAGTCACGTTTATGTTACCGTTGTGGAGCGACTCATCCAGATGAAAATGAATGTAAAACATGCTTTGATTTGAAGCTTACGTGCAGAGCTTGTGCCTGTATTGGGCATGTTCAAAAAATCTGTCAAACTAAGAACAGAAAGAAACAACAAAATACAGTGGATAAACAAAACCAAGTTAAAGAAGATTTCATTCCATACCTGGAACTATGTCCAAATACGGAAGGTGAAAGAAAAACTTCAGATCTACGTAAAGAAATTCTAATATCAATAACAAGACCAAAAGAAATGCAAATGAATAAAAAACTACTTTCTTACCCAGGTATTAAATCCCCTGTTATAATTCAACTATGGTAACTTAAGTAATCGTACGAAATATGAGAGATGAGTTTCAACATGAAGATTAAAATGGGAGGGAAAAGAACTTAAAACTACTCCATCGAATGCAGCGACTTGTTACACTGATAAAATTTTTCACTAGTTGCCTGGAAAAGCCAGGAAAGTTTCTAACAAAGTCAGGAATGGAACGTTACTAGTAAAAATCAGAAACCCTTCAGTTTCCAAAAAAATTCAAGCAAAGAATAAAAAAAAAACTCTACTATTATGCAGGTTCACAATCTGAATCCCAATAATAGCCGCAATGTGATCCTGCATAGTAGTAGAAAAAATCCTTAGTTTCTTTGCTTGAATATTTGTGGAGACTTAAGGGTTTCTGATTTTTGTTAGTCACGTTCCATCCAACCCAGTTTCCTGACTTTGTTCAGGCAACTGGTCGAAAATTTTTAACAGTGTACCATGTCTGGGTGCAAGTCTTGAAAGAATACAATAGTGTACGCGCCCAACCAAACGATTCGAGTTTCAGAGGTGTCTTGTATCCTTATTATAAACCCCTCAATTAAAAAAAAAAAAATCCACCAATGGATATCATCCCTCAACCATGTGACGCGCTTAGTACACCACTATGTCTCAAACTCATAGAGAATGCATTATTATTATTTATAGATATTATAAAGCTAAAATCAGTTACACAATTAACTATATAATACTTTCCTCTTGACATAAAATAGGTGGATTCAATACAGATGACAGCCTTAACGTTGTCTAGGCTCTGGATTCAGGCCTTACACAGAAGACCTGTTATAAACTTATTTATTAACAGTGTCTATAAAGTAAACTAATCAAACTTTACCGTACGTAATCTTCTCGTCTTGGGTGTATAGTACAATATGGATGTACTGCCTTATTGCAGTTATAAGAAAGGTGCATGACGCAAGCTACAGGTAGAGACAGTAGAATAGCGACTTGCGAATTCACGAACATTTTAAACACTCAGGAAATCGCATGGAGTAGAGATGGCTGTTAACACTTTGTGAAAATGTTATTTTTAACTCAAGAACTACTCGAGAACTTTGTGTATTTTGCTTCCATCCACGAATTCTGAGCGCTACTCACAAAATTATATCATTGTTATTGATTCATTCACGAAAATAATGCCTAAACAATCGGAAAAAATATAATTCGTCTTCAGAGACCTATCATCGGATTGCCGTAGCACAGAGAATGTTAGAATGTAGTACACTTTATCCTCCATTGATGACAGCAATTTTGCGAACATGGTTTGCCATCTAGCAGGAAAATACGAACTACATTATCACAAGGCCATTCATTGTGTGCGTTTTGCGGTATTCGTGATAAAAAGCTTTGTGAAAACAAGTTCAACACGTGAGATATTACGCCACCGTAAATCTCGCTATCGGAAAGAGCAAAGCAAAGTTTCAAATGCAACCTGCGAGAGATTATTTCAAAGTTTTCCTGTGTGCTGCTCAACAATCGAACTAATCTGACTATGACAAATTTGGAACTGTATTATATATGCCTATGAAAATTGTTCTGAATGATTAAAAAAGGAATGCATAGTTGAACATGTGTTTATTAAAATGTTGATTCTTGTTCTTGCACATGTGTAAGAAGTATATAAAAGAAATGCACTTTTTGAGCTTTTTGAGAAATGCAAGGTTTATGTTTAAATTTTAAAGCGTCATTCAAGACAATTATTTATTTTTAGCTACTCAAGAAAGGTTACCCTTGTACTCACGAAATTTTATCTTCTACTCACGAATCTTTAACATTTTACTCACGAAATTTAACATCTTTATTCACGAAATTCTGTCTCTACAAAATAGCTAATCTTATACAGTATTTACATATATTAGTAGAATAAAATTTTTAAGGAATCTTGCCTCCGTTACACGAAGTTAATGCCTGGCCGAATTCCTTCCCACTTTCTCTTCCTGCGCTATCCTGGCATGAGTCAAATGCCTATAAATTTAATTTAATTTAAAAAGTTTAAAAGTAAACCAAAAAGCTAACGCTCACCGCAACACTGATAATAATAATGTGTTCTTCGTAGTACAGTTATGAAAATGCTATCACCGACACCAGCCAGGTTTTATCCTCGCTTCCCCAAGTTTCGTTTTCGTCATGTTTCCTTGTTACCAAAACCCCCGATTGAAACACTGAAATGAGTGCAACATGTATTAAAATACTGATTAGAGGTGGAGGATATATAGAAGCAATAAAAAAATACACTTTTTTCTCCAGTGGATTAGCTTCTAAATTACCTTGTGATATATGTAAGATTTCTGTTTGGATTGTGCACCAACCTCAATCTCGTGCTGTTGCTTCAAATTATCATTAAAAAAAAAAAACTTTCCAATGTGTTGCACATTAAACATTTCGGACTTGGTTAAAATAAATTATAGCTCAAGTCTTACATAAGAAGTTTGTTCTCACAATGTGATAAATGGCACAAATTATATACTTCATTTTTAACCGTGACTCACGTCACAAACGAAGCAAGAGAAACGCTTTGAGATGGCAGCCAGATAAGTTAATATCATTCCTGCATATTTCTTTCTCGTGACCGGAAGTGGCGACGGCTTGCAAACCATCTAACTTTTTATAAAAAATAAAAAAACAAAGTTGACAAAACTAGGCCAGATACAAAAACACAACGCTGTAACTTCATAAATTTGACAACATCGATAATACTTTGCTCTGAACTTCTATGGTTTATTGCACTTTTTTGATGAATGATTGATAGCTAGCTGCTATTTTCAAAAGTTATTCAACATTTTCGTAATAGTAACCACTTTCATTCTTATAAAATTTGTAAACTTATAGTAACCAGCTGTATATAGTAGCTAATTTTAGGACGCAAGAAAACTTTGTGCACAAGTTTGATTTATCCAGTACTGAGAAAAATAGAACACGACGCATTTCTTCTAGCTCTTAATGAGGAATCTTTAAATGGGACAAAGCTTACAATTTGTGGTACTCTTCCGCGTTCGCTCTTCTCCCATTTTCGTTAACAATACATTGCTTTTCCTATACATCGCAAGAAATTGGCATCTTGAAGTACTTTTGTAAAATATAATTTGTTTTAAGTAACTATTACTCCTATAATTACGACGGAAAAACATTTTGCGTTCTCAGAGAGCACAGGTTTCTTTCATACAATTAGACTTTATGTTTATAATTGCGTAAACACAAATGACACTTTACTGTAAACACCAAAAATCGTAGCTTTAATAGTTTTTCGGAATTTTAATGTGGTGGGTACGCAAGATTGGCAATATTACTACTATTCTTATAAACTCAATATCCAGTTCAATTTTAAAGGCGCACTTCCCTGTCAAACAGAAACTATGTGTAACTTCCGCATTTTAAAGCAAATATAGTAAAAAGTAATAGCATTACAATGGAAAAATCCCAAATTCTGCTGAAGTATTCATTCTCACAGAAAAAAAAAAACAACTATACGCCTACGTGTTGGTGAACGATTCTGAAAGGGAAGTGTCCTATGCTTTGTTCAAATTACTATGATTGCTACAATGGTAAGAATCAGGGTTGAAATAACTTACGTTTAGACTACGGAAATTAACTTAGTTATCGTATTTGTACCTCCAACTTGTCATTATTATGGAACTAAGAAAAAGGTTACACGGTAGATGTTTAAATTATAAAATAATGAACACAAATGAATTGATTGTAGCGTAACATTTTGCAGATTAGTTATGACATTTTCCTTTTATACTATTAAAGTAATATGCACACCACTAAGATGCTGTTTCGATACGTAACAAAAGAAATTGACTCACGAAGTGAGCCGCGTTAAACGCCTAACTTGCGTTTAGATTACTGACGAAAGAAGATAACCGTCGTATGTTGACGCTGGTTCAACTTAAAACCCGCGTTAACGGTAACTTGCATTTACATTACTAAAATGATTTCGGGTAATATTAACCATGGTAAGACGTTAGTAATGTAAACAAGGCATCAGGTGGAAATCGCAAATAAACATGAAACTTATAATATACACAGTGCATTGATGATGTGCTGAAATGAACACTCCTGTACAGTACTACTACGCTTCGGAATTTAGCGGAACATCAAAGTTTGAGAGATTTTGTTTTGAACGCCCACAGCGTAGGCAATACTTCATACGTTTGCGTACAAGATATAGGTTTGTATTTCTCATTCACGTTTATATGAAAGTTTTTTGCGCTCACTTTTAATTTCAAGGCGAATGTACCACTGTGGTTAAAGCATTGCATGTTTTATAGTCTAGTCAGTGCTTGATTTGTGCAATTTCCAGACATGGGGAAGAATTAGTGAGGTATGTGGTATACCGTATTTTGAGATCGTCCATATTCCAGGCTAGAAGTATCTGTAAACAGAGTCAGGAAAGATTTTTGCAGAGAGGGGGGAATTCCCAACCATCCCCCGCTACAAATCGAACACTGAGTCTAGTGGTAAAAGTATTTTTTTTTAACTGGATAAATGCGTCCCCATTTTCCCCCACAAATCGCGGTCAAGTGTTGTCCTTATGCATGCACAATGCAGCCCTGAAAAGCACTTGATTTCGTGTATCCATCCATCTTGCGTTTGGCCTTTTTCTAGATCCCTCTTCTCCGGGAATCCAATGTAGAACACTTGTCCATCTTCCTTCTGTTCGTCTACATGGCTAGCCAACCTCCACTTCCATCGTCGGAGACTTGGTCATCATCTTCTTTTGTTTGAGGTGGAATCTATTCGTATTCCTGTCCCTCCTAATTATTCCATCTCTCCATGCCGTTTGTGTATATAAGTCGTTTGAACTTTTAACGTTCATGTTTTACAGTCATACATAATCTCAGGTAATCACTTTACATTTGACGAACGCTGACAACCTTCTCTTTTTTTTTAAAAAAAAAAAGGGTCAATAATGCAAATGGGCTCCTTTTTCCATTTATTTATTTCATCAGCAAATTAAAGAATAAAAATATCTCAACGTTAAATTCACAAGTCATTTCCTAAAAGTCGCAAGTATTGAGACTAAGGAACTACTTTTAAAAACCTACCACAGTACGCATGAAAAATTATCATCTTAATACTACTTTCAAATACGATTTTGTCATTTATTCTGAGCACATGCTCCATCTCTTGCTAGTCATAGCTCTGAAGTTATCAAATGAAAGAAGAAAAAGTAATTAATAATCGTCGCCTTTTAAAAGATAAAGCATTTTCTAAAAATAATTATTAGTAGATGACATTAGTGCAACATAAAATGCGCATGTTTTTGTGGCGTTATTATCGTTTCTTATTTGCGGAAATTTGATATTTGTCCTAGTTTCAAGATCTAAATTTGTTATCGACAATGACACGATTTGAAGGAGATTAAAAAAATAAAAGAAAGGAAACGAAACTGTTTTGCAACCTTCAAGACAGAAATCACTGTCACACGTAACATTTACAACGTTGTTCGGTTGGACCGCGGCTCTATTTTAGAACAAATGGGTGAGGCTACTTTTATCTTCCACTCGTTGGTTTACAAGAGTTTAAAATAAGAATGAAACTTATAAAAAGTAAACAAAAACTCTTGTTTCAATTCTTTTGATAGAATATTTAAGATTTCCACAGACGACCTTTGAGTGTCCTTCACCAATAATGCTCTATATTTATTGTTTTTATATTTGAAGCCATTTTACTTTTAAGTTATGCACTCGTAGTATATTTATTTACAATAACTTGTCACTGTTTTTAAGTCTTGGTATTAAAGTGCATCCGTAGCCCCACAAAAAGGGTCATGAACACACTGTATATGTACTGTGTAATTCTAGCGACGTATTATATTTGACCTATTTTATTTAACTTATATTTTCTTTAGTGGTTCTGAGGAGTTTCTGACACTTTCCCGGAGGTGAATTTAGTGGGAGTTGCACGGAGAGGTCAATGTCCCAAATTCGCTTAATTTTCGAAAGTGACACTTGCACGGAAGCTGGGGGTAGAGGCGTATCGCGTTAATTGCGCCCCGTTTTAGGCAAATGGCTATTTTATATGGCTGGATATATAGAAAAGTGACGACGAGATATACAAGAATCATGGTAAAATAAACGTTAGAACAAGAATCGATTTTTTCGAATGGTAGAACAAGAATTAAAATATAATTTGTATTGAGAATATTATCATGTTACAACTTTGCTTATGAGTTAGAAACAAGTAAAAATAATTTTTATTCCCTAAAAGCACCAGGTTTCGTAGTATCGATGCTGAAAATATTGTAATTCTAGTTTTGAACAAAATAATAATAACGGGCGTGAATATGGTTAAATAGAAATAGAAATGTAAAAAAAACAAAAAAAAAAAACTTTATCTAGATTAAGAAAATTAATTTAAGGTTCTTTGTTTGAGCTTAATACGATCTCAGTTGGCGAATTTTAGTGCCTTTCAAAGTTTTTGTTGCGCTTTTCGGCGCCTAAAATTCTATTGCTTAAACCAGCGTTTCTCAACCTTTTCCATGCCGCGATCACCCTTTTACCGTGCCTTTTGCCCGGCGATATCCAAAAGCAAATTTCTTGTTTGTAATAACCGTTCTTGTTTAACTTTGTATTAAAAAGCCTTCGATTCGGTCTCTTTGGCAGCAGTACTTAAATCACTTGAACATCAAGCCATCGAAAGTGCATACATCAAGTTACTGAGAAACATTAACTCGACTGCCACACCTGTCATTAGAGTACATCAAGAAAGTGAAAGATTTAAAGTTGGAAAAGGGGTAAGGCAAGGAAATTCAATTTATCCAAAACTATTTTCAGCTGTACTGGAGAGTGTGTTCTAAAATTTAAACTGGGATGAAGTTGGAATAAAAATTAATGGCGAATATCTTCATCACCATCGATTCGCTGATGATATAGTCCTGTTTGCTTCTAGTGCAGAAGAACTACAAACCAGAATGGAAGAACTGGGTAATGAGAGTTCGAAAATAGACCTTAAAATGAATTTAAGTAAAACAAAAGTAATGTACAACCAACATGCTGCAAAGAAGGAAATAAAGATTAACGGAGGGACAATAGGCATAGTTGATGAGGATCTTTACCCAGGTCAGCGCAAAACATCGAATGCCAAGTTGACTGATGAAAGAAATAGAAGATGTAAAATGGCGTGGAGTTCTTTTGGAAGACTACACTTTATTTTCAAAAGCAAACTTCCAATGTGTCTGAAGCGTAAAGTTTATAATCAATGTCTTACCTGTGATGATGTGCGGCTGTGAAACTTGAACATTGAATTTGCAAATGACTCAAACATTAAGAGTCAGACAAAAAGCAATGGAGAGATGCATGCTTCGAATAACTAGGAGGGACATGAAGACAAATGAATGGATTCGCGTACAAAGGTGGAGGATGTAATCAGGACTGCGACGAAGATGAAGTGGGGATGGGCTGGTCACATAGCTAGACGAACAGATGGAGGATGGACGACAAATGTACTACATTGGATTCCTAGAGAAAAAAACGACCGAGACGACGGCCAAATGTAAGATGGGTAGATGACATCAAGCGTTTTTCAGGAGCTTCATGGATGAGGATAGCGGCAGATCGAGATAAGTGGAAAGAAAAGGGGGAGCCCTTCATCCAGCAATGGATAGAAAATGGCTGAAAATGATATATATATACACTGTTTATTAATTCGTGTAACTGAGAAATAGACCTTTAAAAACGAAATTTTTGAATACATTTTCATGAAATTTTCTACAGCTGCTTACAAGACTCTGAAGTTTTGACACTGTGAAAACAATTTTCCTTAACTAAATTTTAATCCCCCTTCTTGGGATTCAAACTCAAAAGTGAACCTCGCTTATGGAAAAATCAATGTTAATTCTGAGGAGCACTTTTCGTTGTCTAATTTTATTAATTAGTACCAAGAAATTAAGTCAGACGCTGATTTTTGTCTATAAAATATTGTAGCATCTGTCGATAAAAATACTTCACTTTTTAGTTTTAACCCCTCAGAATGGGGGGGGGGGGTAACATTTTCTTTTGGGAAATTATTTTGACAGTGTCAAAAGTGAGTTTTGTAAGCAATTGTAGAAAATTTCATGGAAATATCTTGAAAATTTTCGCTTTCGTTTCTCAGTTACACGATTTAATAAAGAGTCTGTATATTAAAAACGTGGTATTTAGGACAAGGATGGGTACCTAACTTTTGACTGAAAATGAGTTGGTAAAATGTATCACAAAAATTGAACCGGACATTTTAAAACTGGTTAAATCAAAATAGAGTCAGATTTCGATGCAATCTTTCGTAACATCTTAAATCTTTTTGTCCCTTTTTTATTTTGTGTAATATTTGCTTTTCATTTGAAAACATGAGAGCTGATTTGCCGTATTTGGTAATAAATATCCTAATGATATTATAGAAAAACTATTCAACAAATTACATTACCTTTAGTAATTATAAAAACACGTAAATAAAGTACCTTCTTTGAAATTTATTGGTTTTAGCCTACAAAACAGAAGTTAAATTTATTTTTCAACTCCTCTCGCGCCTCCTTACACATAATTCACGTTGAGAAACCCTGGCCTAAACATACGAAGTCAATTTATTAGGCATACAACGGTCTCGTTGAAGCCGTTTAAAGGGTTCTCAAGTTTCTTCTCTAATTGTTTGAGCCCTGTATGTTGAATGTAAGATTTACTTTCGTTTAAAATTTGTGGGAAAATACATTAGAAAGATAAGCAGATTCTGCTGCCATCTGTTGGCAGAGTCAACCGCTTTCGAACCTGCTTAAAACGAACAACATTGTGAAAGAAGAAAGTCATGATAGCTCGCAATCAAGAGGGCTAAAATGATCCTTGAAAGTGTCAAGCCAAACTGTGATTCACCCAAGGTCGTTGGGTCTGGGGCAGGTTTCTGTTGAACTGTCACTCCGTGCAAGTGTCCCGAACCCGTTCTCAATATGCTCACATTACACTCCATTACTATTACTTATTATTATTATTAGGGTAACCATAATTATGCTTTATACATCTACAGATTATGCTCTTCATTTTCCTATATTATGCTTTATTATGATTTTTGTGAAATTGTCAGTACTGCACATAAAGTTTACTGTACTGATGTATACGCCTCGCACTCCTACATTGTTGCAACAGTAAGAATGGCTCACTATGTTTTATTTTGCTTGTTTCTGCACCATTAGCTGAAAGACTAACTTAACGTAAGTGGACAACCATCTTTCAGAAATATATTTTTAAATATCAAATTTCAAAATTATTGTACGTTTTGACGATCTAACAGTGCGTTGAAATAATCGTACAACCTGACAGTTCTCCGCTAAATTTACGAAATAATTGGATGTTTGTTCTACTATATACAACATTTTACAATTAAGTCATTGCTAAGACATTTCTTTTGGAGAACACTTGAAATTTCTCTGTACAGAGTTCTGGAGAAAAATGTTTTAAGAGCATTATGCTTTAACGCTTTATTTTGTGAATTATGATTTTAAAACTTATATATTTGTGTACGGTACATATAACCGTCTCAATTAAAGATAAGGTAGCAACCATAGGTGTAAAATTAAGTTATGCTTTTAATGCTTTATGGTTGCTCGAATAATAAGGCAGCAAACATCACCACTCATGCCCGGAAAATTATTCGACTATGAATAACTGTTTTTCATAGTTTGTTTACAGGTTGATGGAACAACAAAGAGCAAGTTGTCGCTGAGTCAATTCTAACTTAAGAATTCGTACGTATTCACATAAATTTAACACAGCAAGTCACTTCAAGTCCAATAAGAATTAATCTAGTAATGCGGCTTCTGATTGATCCAATGTCAATAGCATTCGTTGCTGAAATACCTGTCAATAAACCGTAAAAGGCGAGTAGCCTTGGGGATAAACAACTGTATTTGATCCAATCATTGGCTTTTGCATTGCAGGCTATTACAACGTTCACAAACTCAAGGACCTCCGCTGCGTATCGATATAGTAAACAAGTTGTGAATACTATGATGGAAAGCCATTCAGTATTTTTGTTTTGGAGGGAACACATACGGCGTCGTACCTCCGCATATTATAGATTTTTAAAATGCTCTTATGTTCGCTCGTTACACGGCTCAAATATAAATTGTAATATTAATGGATATTACTGTGTATGTTTGTAGATTGTTTCATTTCTAGAACACAACAGAAAACGAGACTGGGCAGAGGAAAACTGAGCCAAGCATTTACAAATATACGTTTAGTACGGCATTGCTTCGCTTCACTTTGTTCTCCCCCTCAAATTTGCTTTTTTGGTGTGCGACTGACGTAAAATGTTAAACATGCAAACGTTACGTTTGAAATACTGCTCTCCATTAACAACTAACCTGTCGAAACAATCTCATTTACACTTGATTCTTTAAATAAATGGACAGAATTTAATAACGAAAATTCGTCTCTGTCCTACATGGAAAACTATACACTAACTTTCAAGAAAATAGTCCCGATTATATCCTGTTAATGACCTAACCTAAAGGAAGAACACTTCGTTAGATTATATGTTGATATCATTCCTATTTTGCAACGATGCACATGCATTTTTCATTTCAATACGCAATTCAAAAAGCAATTCCGTGGCATTTTCCTTCCCATTTCTCAATTTATATTGTTACGTAGTTACTTTAGGCAGAAGAGTACATAACACAATTGACTTTCACCCAAGCAAGTACATGTAGGGGAAGGGCTTCTTGGAATGGAAGGGGGAGTATAGATTAGACTACCACGCCGCCACTCTCGATTTCTTGGGCTGCTGCCGCGGTCATCACCCTCTGTCGCTGGATGTAGGTCAGTGATAACGAGAACTCGAGTCGCTCCGCCCCCTTTGCCTCCTCGACGACTCAACCAAACATGGGGAGGGACGCAGGGGCAATGAAAACGCGGAAGGAACACTCACTCAACCCTACAACACCTGGCTCTGCTGGTTGCCGCACGAGGTCTCTGCAAGTGCTAGACGCAGTGCTAGACTCACTTCACTCTTGAAACTGCTGAAGCATCATGCAATAACATAACACAAGTTCTATTTTTATTTTGCCACACATGACATGCGAACACTTTACAAGAGAAATGGAATCACTCGTTGAGTGCATTGACTTGGTTTAAACGTAAATCTGAAACTTGAAGAACGCAAATAAAAAATGCAATGGCCTAGTACTTTGTTTTCTTACGCAATATGAACACTTCCTCACTCACTCACATTCGGGGAGCGGGGGCATTGTATAGTAATTACTGCTAATGATGACACTTGCGGCTTCGGTCTTAAAGCAAACAGGTTTTCTAATCAACAGGTAATTCGGTTTCTTCCTTTCCTTGAAGTTCTTGATATTTTTCACAGATCAAAAATTGTAAAAATCCCTTTCCACAAGATCAAGTCATATGCATATATAGATCCATTAAATCACAATGATCTTTTATTCAATTTCTGCCCTCAATCTAAATGTTACACATTAAATGCGTTCTTACATTTTATCCAATCAGATTTGCTCTCGATCGGTTTTCTTTCTATTCTTTCGTTTTGTTGATGATGATGATCTTAAATAACAATATATTCTCTTCCACAAAACCCAGAAACTACACATGAGAACATCACACGACAAATATAGCGGTAAGAACAAGCAAGAACTTTCAGCTCATCGCTGTTTCCATGGTACGAGACTCACTTATTAAACACATATTCTAACGTTACATAGGAATGATTAATCTTATTCCAAGCAAACTTGACATAACGGGAAATGCTCCGAAAGCTTTAACCGTAATAGAATGTAAAAACTTGTACTATCTTTCAAGAAAGTACATCCCATGCCGTAGTGAGAATATTGGACACTAATCTCGGTATGAAAAATTAAGCTTCAGCCAAACATATCGCATGTTTAGGGCTTAATTTTCAAGTTACTATGGCAGCAATGAAGAAGAGGTATATTGCAAAAGAATTATCATACGATATAGACGTTTGAATGGAGGACGAGCAAAATAGAAAGTATAACAACGAAACAGATAAGAAAAGAAACATGGCGAACGTGTATAACATTTCTGCACTGAAGGTCGCAAGGTTGAAACCTATTCTCGTCTCGATGTTTTTTCCCCAAACTGTATATTGAGAACTTATAGTACGTGCGGATAAAGATGCGGCAACCGTCACTTGAACTGAAGAGGATCATGGGTAATCGAGTTACGTCAGCTTGTATAAGTCATGATCGAGTGAGTCTGTCAGAAATACTCTCCCTAAGCTCTTATCAATAAGCTCAACGGTTGAATCTCGTAAAATGCCTACCTTTCTGTCAAGATCATAGATGAACTGTAATAGCTATAAAGCGTAAATCTCGTTTAGACTTCCTTTAGAATCCGAAATTTACGCTAAGTATAAACGTCGTGAATTTTGCAAAAAATAAGGAAGACACTAAATTTTAAACAAGCATCCTTGGCAGCTATACGATCCACTACTGCAAAATTTACAAATCAGACTTTTTCTATTATTTCAGTGCAATGCTATTATTTTCTATCAAAATACTTCATCTATGAAATAAATCTACCGTTGTAATTATCATACTTTAGTAACAAATAAATAATGGAAACTGTTTATAAGCAGTTAAAAACAGATAGTAGGCCTATATCAAATTATTTTAGTCCAAACTCCAAACACCACCAACAAACAATTATTATTATCCAAACACCAAGTAAGACTTAGAAAAAATAAAGAATCAAATAATACGATTTTTTTAAAAACAAAACTATGAAATAATTTTCAACGTTATTTTCAAAATTATTTCAACACAATCACCTTTTTCTGTATTAAAATTGCTTTAAAATATTTGTTAAAATATGTTGTCACGTGGTGAATTTCAGGAGATTTTCAAATTATTTTTAAAACATATAAAACACATAGTAAAAGGTATTTTATTTAAAATATACTATTCAGATCTTATTTTAAAATAATTTTCTGTAATTTGGAAAATGTTTTCGCGCTCTATTTGCTATTAGTGCAGTTCAACCATAATCTTAATACAATTGTAGCAATATTTCGAACTTCAGGAGAGATTTCCTGTTGAATAAAGACCTTTTCGGCCCACGAGTGCAAAGTTTCTTAGCAGTAAGGTGCCCGAATCTGATATTCCTACTTCTGGGTGATCCCGGTTCCTATGAAAGGGCTTCAAAAGTCGTGTACAACGTAATTTTAGGTGTTGATACCTTACAGTTTCTCCACTAGTGGGGCCTAAAGCCTTACCTTAGAGAAATATATCTCCGAAACTCGTTGTGTTGCAAGCGCTCGCTTGTCATGCGAAAGGTTCGCAGTTCGAGTCCTTGTCATCTTACTTTTTCCTTTTCCTCTAGAAAATGTTGTGTTACAGTACTTTATGCTATTGCTGTAGCTTTTTGCTCTTTTATTCGTATTTTTCATTTTTGCTTCATTTATTTAAAATAAGTGCATTGCACTTCACGAATAATAATAATAATTTCAACCGTTTATTTATTCTATTTTCATACTGTTTCTGTTTCTATGTAAACATACAACACAAAACCAGCTAAACATGTAAAATAGCTTGTTTGTTAAATAAATGAAGCAAAAAAAAAAAGAATATGAATGAGAAAACAAAAAGCTACAGACAGAACATTTACATGTCAAAGGCATACTGTAACACATAACAGTTGCACTTTACTAGAGAAAAAGAAAAAGAAATAATTGACTTGAGAAAGTCTCGAACCGCGTACCCTTCGCGCCTACAAGCGAACGCTCTTCCATTTTTCGACGATTCCTGTACTCAACCATTCTCCGTAAACTCTGATTCCAGTGTAAAGCTAAGAAATTTATATCAAAAAATACAAGATGGAGCCAGATCAAAACTTCAGTTCTTAAGTATCTGATTGAAGTGAAATTTCATATCTGGGAATTTCAAAATACGCTAGAATCCTTTCGAAATTTGAAATGATTGAATTACGAAGATCAATATTTTGCCTTCAATTACAACTGTAAACGGTGTGGCCAGTGATTCTTCCAGAAGACTTTAATCGGAAGGGTGGAGGGGCTAAATCAAGTCGTGAAGGCTTACGAAAATTATAATTAATGCATATTGAGCCCCATGTGATAAAAATATAAAATAGCAATAATTGTACTTAAGAATATGTCGTATTTCCTTAGTTAAACTCAAACAAACATGAACAGTATTTATAGAAAGTGCTTTTATATTCGTATTTCAGAATAAGCCTGAGTAATACAAGCGTTGAAACTAATTCTTTCGGGAGACTGTTGAAAACCCCGGGGGCCAGCTCTCTCTAAAACATGCCTGGGAGAAAGAGTGGATGTGGCTCTAAATTGTTCCATTTTGAAATCTGTCCAATTGAAGTGAAATTTAATGTATAGGAATTCCAAAGATTCCGGAATCGATATTTAAGTAAAAAGAAATAATTCCCGAAATTAAAGCGGGAGCAACACGATGCATTTTAATTTTAAAATCCCATTTATTTATTTTTTATATTTCATATCTCAGGGCTATAATGGTTGCTGAGTATGACTCTGAACTGAAAACTTACGTATAGGAAATTCCTCACTGCGGAAACTTGAGAAAACAAATTTTAAAATATTTGATTTCATGAAATTTCATATTTTAAAATTTCAAAGGTCGCTGAGTTCGACTCCGAAATAAATATTTGAATTACATTTAAAAAAAATATGCGATGTGCGCTAGATGTAGCCCAAAACTTTTAAAATAAAATAAATATAAAGAGCCAAGTAAACTTGCTTTTCAAAATCAGACAAAAGAAAAGAATTATTCAGTTATCAAAGGTCTAGACAATAAGTTGATTTATAAAATGTAAAGTGGCTCTGGTATGGTGTATAATTCTACTTGTGTAATCCCAAATTCATGACTCACTTTGTATAAATATCGTTAACAGCATGTTACAGGCGAATATGGAATTTCTTTAGGGTTACGTGTTTTATTATAGCTGAATTCAGATCTACCTAGACCTTAGGTGTAATAAAATTATCCTATTGTTACATTACAGTGCAGTTTAGTATTCGATTTGTAGGGCGAATGGTTGGGTTTTCCCCATCTCTGGAAATATCATAATTAGCACTGCGTTCCAAAATCTGCCCCTAGCCTAGTTTGAAATAGTCTTTCCTCTCTCTATAAATTGCATAAATCGATTACTGAACTGCAGTTTTAGAAAGAATGTTAACTTTAAAATTCTTTCTCAGACTTATTTTACCAAACTCATACACACACGCCGACCGCTGATCGTCGGGTTCCAGGTTCGATTCCCGGCACTGCCAAGGGATTTTTCCAACGCAAGAGGGTCTGGAACGGTGTCCATCCAGCATCGCGATGCAATTGGGGAGCTGCTGTGTATAAAAGACAGTGGCGATCACAGTTGCGAGTTTCGACTCTCGTCTCCAACTCGTCTGGTCAGCGTGGGAGCAGCAGACCACCTTCTACCTCCGGGAGAGGCCTCATCCAGTAGTGGATTGAATATGGATGTGAGTTATATATATGTTGCGTGAAATCGAACGAGGGTTTTTATTTAGTAAGCCAGCGTCTTACTAATACTCCAAAGTGGCAACTGGAAGTAGATCGCTTGTCAGTCTTCTTTAGGGTTAAGGACTTAGTTTTCCACTTAAGTAGCAATGCTATCTTCCTCTCTCTAGTCGCAAATAAAGAAACACCTATCTGATTCCTCACTGGCCTCCTGCCAGCCAATACGATACGGTCTACACAAAGTGAGCGTTTAATTAGCAACATTCACTAATTCCCTTCCACCCCCTGTTAATACTACATCTATGCATACCCCATAGATTAGTAGGAACATGGGGTTAATGGGAATCGGTGAATGTTGTTAATTAAAAAAGTTCACTTTGTGAAGACCGTATCGGATTGGCTGGCAGGAGGCCAATGAGGGACGAGACACCTGTCTCATAACTTGCGACTAGAGACAGCTACGGAAGTGGAAAAATAATTCCTTAACCATAAGGACGACTGACAAGCGGTCCAGTTGCCAATTTAGCGTATTGGTAAGACGTTGGCTTACTTAAATAAAAAAAAACGCGTTCGATTCCCGGCGAGGAGGCATGATTTTTTTCTTACAAATTTTATTTTTATATGTTCATATTTAGTACAAATAATTGCTTTCTTGCTTTTCGTAGATTATATTAAATTAGTATCCATGGGAACGTGGAGGTTAAGTACTGAAAGTAAGGATGTGACGACGAATTTGTTCCAACAACAGTAAAATCATAGAACTCCAATTTTGCAACAACGTTTCACGAACATGGCAATAATCTTTGGAAGGGATTCACAAAAACTGTTGGAAGTGAAAAAACAAATGCAAATTCTAGGACTAATCTAAGCTTGTAAAGCATATACAAATTTACGGAAGTCAGATACGCATAACTTACGGCAACTCAGTGTGCGAATTACCAACGGGGATGTGGAGGAAATCCCTCATGTGAGTCTACATGTGGGCGCATGTATAATATTAGATATATCACACTATTTTCTTATCAAGAGCATATCGTCGTCAGTGTAAAAATACCTTAATTCGCACATTGTGGCAACTTTAAAAATTTTCCCAGTGATACTGCCAACCGTTCCCTTGTGGGGGTGTAATTTTCGACACAATCCCCAACTTGGAAATTTTGGCATTAAAAAATCAATAGAAACCATGCAAAACTCCACTTACACCCTCCCAATATGACTTTACACCTCTTCACGGAAAATCCGGACGGAAACCCTGTTTTTTCCAGGCTTGGTTTCAACAAACGGTGGGATGGTATCAAAAACTTAGGCTCTGGCTGAATCCTTCCGGGACAGAGTGGCCTTGGCTCAGTGACAGAGCGTTGGCTTAGTACTTGTGAGGTCCTGCAATCGATTCCAGCGGATAACCATTATGATTGAGGTTTTCTAGGACTTTTCCTCAGCTACACCAGGCAAATCCCGGGATTGTGACTTCCATATAATCGCTGGCCGACACCTTCCCGAATCCTTTCCCCCTCCCTTATCCCGGCCAAAGCCTTATATGGCTAAAGGCCGTAAGTAAAATTCAATTGAAAAGCAGAGCTGGAACTAGATGAGTGTTGGTGACCCGGCCTACCCCGGACATAGGTGATCCGGTCTAAAACTTGACCCGGTCTGAGAATTTAATGAGCTGCTGTTTGGTAACACCTCCGGTCCCGGTCACCCATCAAATGCAAGGAAATAATCAAGTTTGAAGAGACCTAAATCGAGTCACCGGGTAACAAGTATAACCCCGGTCCAATTCTTGTACTGTTATAAGCACAATCATTCTAGTGTTGATTGGTGAGCCAAAATATGACGTCAAACAACTCTTTGAACACTCTTTGAATAGGGCCGATTGTAAAGACAGAGTTTAGACTTAGTCTAAGGTAGGGATATAATATATAAGGCTCAGGCCGGGATAGGGGAGGGGGAAAGGATTCGGTAAGGTGTCGGCCAGGGCAAATGTTGAAAGTGCCTTCCCGGTATTTGCCTGGTGTGACAGGAAAAAAACAGGTAAAACCTCAGTCAGGATAGTCGGTCGCTGGGATTGAAACCATGACCTCCCGAATGCTACGCCAAAGCTCTATCACTGAGCTACAGCGGCTGGGTATCTTAAGAACGAAGTCCGAATACTGGATCTTTGAATCTGTGACCAAAATCGCACGAATCCATTGGACCGGATATCCGAAACATCGAAGATCCGGATTTTTTGGGTCCGGGTAACAGGTATCCACCCATAAAATTCATTTTACCTTTTCCTTGCAGTCACATTTGATTTGTTATTCCCTGTTGTTATATATTTTCTATTTTTGGTATTTCGATATCGTTCGGTGCCATTCAGTAACTAAATATTAATTTGGGAGGGATCAATGGATTTCTAGGATTTCTCTGTGTGTGTGTTTGAAAAAGACAAGGACGGATTTCTGTCAAACTCTCTCGTGGTTCTCTACATGATGCTAAACAATTCAATTCTTTCTTGCTCCAAATGGAGAAATATTCTGGCATGCCATGTTTTGGCGCATATTTGTACTATCATGTTGGTTGTCTAACTATGAGGCGTACAGTGCAACAATTCTCCTGGAGGAAAATGCTGCACTATTTCTTATAATTCCAACCTCCATTTACTTTAGTTCGTGACTATACATGGCACAATTCAAGAAACTTTGTAAAGTTCGAAAGACTTGACTTTTATTTGAGGCAACTTTGGCTCATGCCGAATGGATGATAATGCAAGAATTGGTAGCATGAAGAAAATGGAAGGAAACAAGATAACCCCGAGAAAATACATGCCCACAAGCATAAGCCGAGATCGAACCGAGCACCCCAAGCACCAGAGGTGAGCGCTCTACCACTGAGCCCAAATACCACTTCGCATTGATCGAAAGAAACCGAGCGGCCCCAACTCATTTGGTAAATGCGTTGGCTTCACATTCGCGAGGCGTTTGATTTGATACCAGCTGTCGACCATCCTGACTAAGGGTGAAGCATTTCCAGGTTTTCCTCAGTTACGCCAGCCAAATGCCGGGATGGTATCTTGAATTTATGTTTCGGACTGCTGCATTTTCCCTACCCTATATTGGCCTAAGTCATAGATGCCTAAAAGTCTTAGAAGTATCTACGGGGAATTTCATCGATTTCACAGACAACTCTGGGATCATCCCGTTCACTTCTTTGACTATTTCAGGATGTCTTTGGATACTTTTGACTTTTTACTAAACAGCTGGAAGTTCTTCCCACAACTGAAGAATGGGTTAAGCAACAAAAATGAAGATTCTGATGTTTTCGGTTTAATTTGTTCTACCGTGGTTCTACGCCTATGTAAGTGGCAACGGATAGTTTACCTCAAAGTAATAAGAAAGATAAAACAATTTTTTTATGTATAGAATGTATTTATATGGGCATTTCCTCGCGAAGAAAACATTTTTAGAGTAATGAAGCCTTTTGGGCTTAGCCCATTATATATTTCCACTTTTCAATTTATCTTTATATCTCTCCTGAAATAAGCATCATCCTCTTTCCATAAAGGTGGTCTTGTTTGTACTTCCGAAATTAAAATTTCCTTAGAAAATCTTGCCGTCACAGAATGAAAACCCAAACACGGGCAATTTAAAAACTAACCCTCCCTGAACTCCCAAATGTACTTCTCTAACTGCGGACTTTTCACGTTTGCGCATGCGCCATCTCGAGCAACATTTTTTGGCTCGAGAAATAGAACCAATCTAATTTTCTGCGACAACTTTTTTTTGCGCTAGTTCGCTGGCTCGCTCGTGTCCAGTATGGCCATCTTTATTCGAAAAGCATAGAATCTATTTATTTTTGTCGCTCCCACGCTGCCAGTATGGCCGTAACGGTACCTTTATATTTTGCTATAGCCGTGGGAGCAGGAGTGGGAGAAGGCAGAGTCTGAATTCAATGTACCATCCCGTCACTCACCTAGTTGGATTGAGAAAAACTGCAAGACTTCAGTTAAGTTGGCCAGCGTTTGTCGTACTAACGCCGTCTCTCTCGTCATTATAATTATTAGAAATAAATATGTGTAGGACTCGGATTCTAACTACTGCCCCGCGAAATTTATTTTTCCTATGCTACCAGAAGTGCTTATGAAGACACTCTTATTTGTAAAATGAAATTTGTTCACTACTTTGCATATATCAAGTACACAGAAGGGATCAAAAGTTTATTCATCACAGTAGAAGTTATTTTTACAGTGTAGACAACATGCAATGAAATAATATTTCCATTAACTCCTTGGAGAATTTTTTTTAACAAAACCATATTTATGACAGACCTTGGAAAGCTGTTACGCAATTTACTGTAAAGTTAGAGTGGAAGACTGTTAGCTTGATCCTACGCTAACACTTTTAGAGCTATGCCAATTATCACCCGTCCTTAAAATCTACAACCAGAATCGCAATATTGTAGTACGGGTCACATGATAGTTAAGGCGTCGGACAAATACTGAAGAATAAAAGAAATAATAATAAACTTTTTAAGACACACTTTTCATAAACAATTTGTACTAAAAGGTAAAAAATAATAATGTTTATGCATGACTAAAAAAAAAAGCATAAGGCGCGCTCTCATATACAGTCACTTTATAATTTTTTCAATAGTCGCGCCCCATGCTTTTCTTTTTAGTCATGCATAAACATTTTTTTCACTTTTAGAGCGAATTGTTTTAAAAAAAGTATGTCTTTAAATTTTATTTTTTTATTTTTCTTAGCTATTTCGGTTTTGTATACTTTTTCTCAAGCTAATATTTTGTGACATAAATCCTAAAGTGTTCTGCAACCAGTCACAACACAACGTCGTTGCAGGATAGTATCTATTTTAGGATAAAGAAGTCCATATTTTTAAAAAAAATATTAAAATGCTTTTTAAATATCTAAATAAAAAGAAATAAATCAAACTAACAATGAAATATTGTATTGTTACCCGACTTACGCCGCTGTGCAAAATTTCATTATTGTATGACACCGGGAAATGAGTTAAATTAAAGTTGCAATATTTGAGGATACCACGAATCATTGTGAACTAAAGAAAATAATGTAGAAATGATGGGCGACAAGAAGAATTTGTATTTGGTTCCGTAACATTAAAAAAAGAAATAAAACTTATTGCTAACATTGTTTTTAATATTTCAAGTAAGTAGGCAAAGATCGGTATATTCTAAAATCAGTGTTCTGTATTATTTTATATGCTGTTTTAATCAACATTCTGTCAACGTTAGAAATATTTTGACTTAATTTTAAGATCAAATTGACCATTTTATAGCTTTAGGCAACTCTGGCTCAAGCCAAATGGATGATGATGGAATAATTGGTGGAATGAAGGGAGAGGAGGAAATGGGAGAACCCGAGAAAACTTACGCACATTCTGTTTGACCAACACAAACCCCACATGACGCGAATAGAACAGCGGACCCCACGCACCAGAGGTGAGTCTCTGCGGACACAAGTTTTTTTAATGATGTATCATAAGATTGATAAATATCGTTAATGCTTACGAGTTAATTTTTCTGAGTCCTCTAAGATACATTTAGTTATGTATTACGTATTTTGCTAGTAGTTAGTGCTTCGTACCGCAAAAAAGTAATTACATGTATTTGCTTGAAACTCAACACGAACTACATGTATTTAATTTTGCTTCAAACTGAATTACGTTCTAACAGAAGATCAAATTCCTACTAATTTGTGGGAAAGATGTAATCTACTGGTCAAAGGGTGACCTAACTATTTGATCTCTATCGGCAAACTAGAATTCGGAGGCAGAAATTCTCAATCACAACGCATTGATTTTATCGACAATTTAATGGAGGCATGATATTAGCCGCAAATTAATTGCATCTGAAGACACTAGTGATATCGATAATTATAGAGAAACGTTAGTCAACAGTTATCTTTTTCTATATTATAACTAGTTATTACCACGACTAGCAAATTATATTTTTACTTTTCTTTTTGAAATTACTCGAAGCATAGAACGTTATTTTTCTCTCGTAAAATGTCAAAATCACATTTAAAAGATGGTAAGCACTTAGTTTATAGTCTCATCTGCTGTTACACAGATAAAGAACATTTTACTAATATTTACAGTGTTGCCACCTTGTCACTCTTTTCCTTTCAATTACTTGAAAAGTATGCATAGAAGGAACATTTTGCAGAGAATTTCTGTCTCAGAATTTCCCAAGAAATAAATGTTATTTTAATAAACCTTTACGATGATCGCAATACAAGACACTAAAATCGTTATGTTTTATTTTGTATCAAAAAATATTTTAATGTACAAGAAATTGCTAATGTAAAACAGGAAGGAAATATAAACAAAAATATTCGTACGGAGCAAACGTGCAACCACAATACAATATCAATGGTTTTAATTTGAAAGATTTCTCCTTAGATAAATGGTTTCGTTTATAGTGTATTCATATGGAAAATGCACTGATTTGAGGGTGTTTTCCTCCAAGGTTGTTCATGTTGAATTTAGAATCTATTTATGGCCTTTAGATACCTGTGGATCAAGCTGGGGTAGGGTAGAGGAAAGGAGTCGGCCAGGGCAAAAGCTGAAAAAAAAAACCATCCCGGTATGACTGAGGGAAAACTCTAGGAAAACCCTGAGTCAGGATAATCGGTTGCTGAGCCTAAGAACTCCCGAATGCGAAGCCAACGCTCTACTAAGCCAGCTACGGTAGCAAGGAAATTGTAAAATATCACAAGCCTTCTTCTCATTATTCGGTTACTTATTTTCAAAATTGAACCTAAAAGTTAAAAAATAATAATAATAATAATAATAATAATAATAATAATTTTACCTAGGGTTTAGACAGCACTAAGAATAATCTTAAATTTTCATTACCTCAATTATGAGCTATCGCCGTTCAACTTCCACTACTCGCTTTGTATAAATTTCGTTACTAATATGTTACAATCAAATTGCTTTTTATAACTGATCTTAAAGATACCTAGCTTCTAGCGAAACATTATTTCTTACTTTCTAGTGCAATTTTAAATAATTTATAGTAAAATAATAATAATAATAAACAAAATTTTATTAAAATGTACTAAAAAAGAAAAATAAGTAACTCAGAAACTTGCCTAAGGAGACATGAATGAACATTTCTGGCCTATTTTTGTGGGAGTGAAAAATGTGTATAAGTATTGCTGACCCAAATTTAGTGTTCGTCTTCGATTAAATGCAAAACGTGTGAAAAGTGCAATGCTTGAATTTGAATTGATTTAAGGCCTTTAGGCAACTTTGGTACATGCCGTATGGATGATGATGGGAGAATTGGTGGAATGAAATCATTGGGAGAACCCCGAGAAAACCCACGCACACGGTATTTGTCCACCACAAAACCCACATGGAATGAGCAGGGATCGAACCGAGAATCTCAAGCTCGCGGTCCAAAAGGTGCCGTGTGTCTAGATGTTTGAATATCCAAAAGATGCGTCCCACAAAATATCCAGTATAATATGACAGAAGCTTAGTACTAAAGAAGAAGAAGAAGGAATTATGTGCAATGACGTTCTATGTAACGCGGAGGAGGAAGATTTATATTTTGTTAAATTTAATTAGATTTTTTGGGCACTCATTAACTAAATTGGGGTATTATATTCAATTACTGGAAGTGTATAAGTGACAAATAATAATCAACATAAAAAGATGTTATTACCCTTTTTCACAAGAAAACTTGTGTAAATGAAATATTGAAATTAATACAGAATTGTATGAATTATTAACAGAATTAAATGATTAAATTGAATGAATATGTACTAGAAACTCACTGTCTTAGTGCCACAGAACTTACATGTTCTAGGTCAGGTGTATTTACACCTGAAACAATATGCGAATATGCTTGTGACATTTCAATTATTTTTGTCTGTCTCTCTGAAACTGAATTCTGGAGATGAGGCAAATATTTTGTTGTATCCTAAATACCGTCGTGTGAGTTATATTAGTTTACCAAAAGTCTTTACAAGGTTAACAACTAATGACTTTGTTTTTATGGATTTATCATATAGCGCACTGTTCGAGAATTACAGAAAAACCTAGAATGTCTTTATATACAGTTGACACATACATCAAACTTATGGTATTCCGACTGTGGATCTCAGAATCCATCCGCTTCTTTAGAACTGCACTTTCTACTGTCAGTCAAGTGCTTGCTTTAATCCTTGTCACTATTTTCTCATTTCAAGCATAAGAATCATTTCTTGTAAGAGGAAGTTCACTGACTGAAGCGGATACATGCATTTGCGCATGCACATATGTAAATATTGCTGAGCTGGTAGTGGCGTTGACACTGTGTATGATCATCATCCAAGTACTGACGTCACTACTACAGTTTAGATATTCAGATGCTCTTTTCTTTTTCTTTTTTTTTAAAGAAAGAAGAATTATATTTACCTTCCGGGAGGAGAAAACTAGGGAAGTCATGGATGTGTAACAGGTCAATACAGTTTAAACGTTGTCATATTAATCACCTTTTGCGAAGTAATAACTAAGTAAGTCTAATTATAATATCAATATACGGGGTAATTCAGAAGGTGATAGTACTCATGACTAACCCAAAATGGTCATATGAACACGCGTCCAACAACATCACCGCAACCAATTATCACAACGAATAGTCACCTCTCGAAGATCGATTCTGACATTGCCCTCCTAACGACAACTTGGTCTCCTCAGCGGGCTAATAATATTGCAAATTCCGACTTTTAAAAAAGAATTAAATTAGCTCAACTTCGAAGTTTTCTTCCCTTCACCTGCATAGGAATGTTTTTTTTTAAATGAAGAATCTTCTCTCTAAACACAATGAAATATATTAATTGAAATGGCGTGGCTCAGTTGGTAGAGCAT
Organism: Lepisma saccharinum; assembly: GCA_022664845.1. Taxonomy (NCBI): domain Eukaryota; kingdom Metazoa; phylum Arthropoda; class Insecta; order Zygentoma; family Lepismatidae; genus Lepisma; species Lepisma saccharinum. Next base: position 100,348 of record JAGDQP010002179.1, read on the forward strand.
TGGCTTCGCATTCGGAAGGGTCTGGAATTTGAATTCATTTAGTTTTGTATGAAGCATACATCCAACGATGAGTCATCCTGACAGATTTTTTTTTCAGTTTCTTTCTTTTTTTAGATGGTATCTTCAAACGTGCTAGGTTAAAGTTCTGCTGGTGGCCATACTAAATTTGATTTTCCAGGTTTAGTCTCACTCAGGTTTACTACAGGAATGCCGGAATGATACTTAAACTAAGACTTTGAATGCTATATTCACCATCTAAGCTCACGAAAGTGTTCATTCAGGGACGTCATTCTTCCGACACTTGATGAGCTTAGGCCGCAGTTGCGTCTCTTCCCCATAAGGAATAAATTAATTAAAAATAGATTCATTGAACTGAAAATACAGCCCACCTTATCACAATGGTTAAGGTCCTTTAATAAGTAGTGAGATAATTGTTAAATTCTTTAGTGTTTTTTTTTTTTAATGCAGACATTCTTCGGTTCCGTTATTTATGCAATCAAATCTAATGTAACACAAGTAGTATAAGTGTGTTTGGGTTGCATAAGGAGGTAAGGGTTATTACAATTTCTGAATCGATCTATCAGTTGTTAGAAAAAATCGGGATTCCAGTTTTTCCCTAGTTTCATCCAAATTGCTGCAACTAACGAAAAGTTATGCATGGACAAACATAACGAAACGTCATACATTCGCACGACACTTAGAGCTTTATCTTTTTCTTAAGTCTTTTAAAATAAGAGAGGAGAGAATATTTTATCATGTACAAATCAACGAGCTCGAAACTGTTCGTGACCTTCTGAAAAAGACTACAAAACTTCATAACTGAGTATTCGAAAGAGGCGATGCAACGCCAACACCCAAAAACGACTACTACAAAAGAACTTTCACTCATGACTCTTCGCCCGTGACCCTAATATTTCAGTACATTACTCTTGACTTAATGAAGGCATTTCCCATAACACAAAAGAAGCCATGTAGAAACCGTGTGTATGGATCGTTAGTACATATAGGAGGAGATAAAAATTTAAAAAGACAAGTGGTTACCTTTCACTTTTGTTTTTCTAAATACATATAGCTATGAATAAATTACAAACAAGTGTGTGGGGCAGTGCTAGCATTTGTACCATTGTAATTTATGCATAAGATGATTACAAACCTTTCTGAAAATAAACGTATTCTAACCCTCAAACTTCATTTTTTTTTTCAAGTTTAATAAACAGAGATCGATAAGTTAAGATAAAATGAATTTTATGGTTTACGCCCGTCCCGAAAACAGAGATCGAGAACAAGCTTTACTCACAACTTTGCCCTTCGTTCTTTAAGTTTACAGATCAATTAAAAATCTCTGAGAAAATCGCATTATATCTATTTATAAAAGATTAAAATATCATTAATTGATAGAATCGTTTTTAACTATTTGCAAGTAATTTCAAAGAACGCGTTTTATCTAAGGTATGCATCTCATGACTAGGAGATAGATCAAGAGAAATTAGACTTCACAGCATCCAACATTGGACGAAACGTTAATGCTGCTAACCAACGACAGGTGTCAGCAGATGACAGAGACCTTATCCCCACTACAAATAGCTCTCTTCAGTCACGAATATCGATGAGTTTTGTTTCGTTTATCATAAATATTTTTTCCTGAGATGAAATTACCACTTTTGAGTGCGCCATCCTATCGTATACCTACCCATTGAACTTATTTAATCCCTATTTGAGCGTTACCATACATAAGCTTTCCAGGAAGCTGATTCAGAATACGGTTGTAGAAATACAGTACTACCTACAATAGCTTCGAAATACAGATCGTTCGTCATAGAACTCTTTCGAACCAGCCACTGAATTTTAACATATATAATAAGATTGTTATTTATCACCCGACTTTAAGAATTTGCATTAACCTTGTCCATTCTATCTAAGACAAGAAAACAGGAAAAGGGAATTCGAAACACTTGGAATAATTTATTTCGATTATGTATAAAGATCATATTCTTGGTCTGTAGTCTGTACGTAATATTATGTCTGATATAAATTCACACCTGTCTACAGGATCGATCTGCACTCTGCAGCACTAAATTTTACATGTCCATTTAATTTGACTAGAAGAACGACTATGTCGTTCCAAAATTTTGACCCGGCGGAAGTAATTTGATACCCTAAATAGTATTCTAAAAAAAAAAAAAAAACATTTTCAGTAACATCCGATTTTTCTACGTAACTCACACGACACCTATATCCTGTTTGGATTGCAAATAAGGGGGGGGGGAGGAGAAAAGGAGAGAGGCGAGAACTGCTTCCAACTATTCTGTGGGTTGATAGCCATAGAAGAAAATGATAGCGAAGGAACTGGTAACAGTTTCATTTGTCCTGTACCACTGGGCAGTAGAGACAATAAATGTTTACATAAATATTAAAATTGGATATTACTGTTGTACTTAACGAAGATCATAGCATTTTTAAAGCAACCATTTACTTCACAATCACCCAGTTTTTTTTATTTCCCAAGGATTTAATTATATGATCAATTAAAAAAAGGATCACAGATATTAATAACTCTCGTTAACCGGGTTTGAAAACTAAATCCAAAAGCATTCTGGGTAGTATCTCCCTAGCAATAATGAAGAGGAAAAAAATATGTAGTTCATTTTGCTTATGGAATTTACTAGTCGCCAAACAACAGCAATTTCTGCTTTTTCCCTGTCATTGGTTTCACTCAAGGCTCTTGCGATTCACAATAAATTAGATGCTACAATTATATCAAGAAATCCACCATGAATGACAACATACTACGTTTGTAACTTGTAAGTAAGGGTTAAGAATAGAAGTTATCTCTAAATGTCGTAATTGTTAGAGATAATGGTATGCATTGCAAACAGCCAATCAATTAACTTGTTAGTTCTAACAATGTAAATCACAGTTTTTAACCGCTAAAAGTAAAAGATTCCATCAATAATTATTTCCAAGAATTGATCCTCGACCTCTGGGATGATAAATAAGTAATATAATACTATTTTAATCAGTTACCAGACTCTGATAGGAAACTGTTCATTTTTCGCTTTCTATTTATCTACGTTTTATATTTGAATCCACATGTGAAGGCAAATCTCTATTTTCTTAAATTGATTATAAGTTACTTCTTAAGCGAGAGCTTGAGTTATAAATACAAAATTCAATCACTGATTAAAATTGCACGGAGAAGGCTTTTGTGGTTAAAACGACGACTTGCAATGTCGTATTTCCTGACTTTCGTGACCTGGTTCCTACTTTTTTATTTAGCCCCTCAATTGTCCTCACTTTGGGCCAACACCGAAGGCCATGGGAATCGAACTCGGATCAGCTCGCACCGAAAGCAAGCTAAACAGCTCAACGCAACTATTAGTTTGGTTAAAACACATACTCGTAAAGGATTTTAGATGATATTCTTGTGTAGTCCCCTAAAATGCGAAGAGAAATGTTCTAGTTACAAGCAGTTCGGTTCTGAGTTCGATTTACATCTGGGACACATATATTTGTTTTGAGATTTCAAAGAAGACAATCAGGAAGTTAAAAATCAAAGAGAAGCAGGGCTACTCAAAGTCAATAAAAAGAAGTATATCACGATCTAGTAAAGAAATTCTTCTTTGGTAACCAACAACAGCTTGAACACCAGAAGTAATCACTACCAAACAATATAACATTTTTTTAAATACTCTTTTCCTTTCTCTGGGTTCGCGGCCCGAGGCCGCCCATCCTGACTAAGGGTTTCCCTCAGTCACACCAGGCTGATGCCGAATGATACTTTGAAACTTGGTCCTGGTCGACTTTCTTCCCAAATCCCTCCCACTACCCTATCCCAGTATCAATCAAACATACCTAAAAGAAAAATAATAAATAAATATAAATACTGTTTTCCTTTATAGTTTTTAAGGTAAAACTTTGTTTAGAAGAAATGACGGCTTTAAGTTACCTGATCTCTCGGTGAGGGATAGGTGTTGGATCATAATGAATGACGAGGGAATAAGATCAGTTTAATTAAGATCAATCAGCATTCCCATCTTCTAGGATGAATAAACGAGTAAGTGGATACTTTGTTTTCGGAATGAAATTCTAATGAGGACCCTCCCACGTGAACCTACCATAAGTGAATAATATTTGTTTCCTTTTGAAAGAATGGAAAAGCCTTGCATGAGAAAGCAAACGTAACTGGAAAAGCCCCGTTGCTCGCGATGGGGGAGACATCTACAATAGAAAGGTAAGAAAGAATACCTAACGGTACCCGCGGACGTGAGCAGTGCTTAACCCACATTAGAACCAGTTTCTGAGGGTTCGTCTGCCTCAGGCCGAGTCCTTGTAACCTATTTTCCAATGTTAAGAACACACTTCTTCTCTTCCCCCCTCCTTTTCTCTCGCACGACTTGTTTCAGTGTTGCCAATTCTACTGGTTTATATATCACCATTACTTTTGTCAATTAAAAAATACTTTCACTTGACGTGTGCTGCGTTATACTGCCGATTTTATCCAATGTCTGACCAATGTAATTCAATACATCTTATTAATGTGACCTAATTATTCATAATTATTACACATCTGACTACTAATATTCGATACAATAAACCAAAAGTAATGGCTACAATTAGAACAAATACTCAGAAAAATAACATAAAAGCTAATTTTGTTTATTGGTAAAGTAGCAATCGTAGAGTTTAATTGCATGATTATGGATAGACTTTAGGGTACACCTGTTTAGATAATCCCAACTCGATGCTTAATTTTTATATACTTCTGGGAGCAAAGTTCCCTTGAAACTGAATACTGATTCACTGTGAACGGAGATTATGATTCTTGTAATAAGATTAGCAGCAGTTACTATGACTGGATGACCTCCGTCACACCAGTGGAATATAGTAACGGTATCTTAAATCACAACAAGCATACTCTCTTCTTCCAAATTCCTAGTAAAATACATTAAATTTTGGGTTTCTGAGCTTTTGGCCATTTTAACCTAGAGCCTGTCTTTTTTAAACCCCCTCTCTGTTGTAAAAAGAGGGGATAGCGACTCTGTCCTAGGTCTACTTACACGCATTGGCCAATACTATTCTGATACCTGATGAAACGGAAATAAAGGAAAATTTCCTCAGTCAGAATAACCGGCAGTTAATAACAATAAACAAGGCTCGCTCCTTCCAAAGGGCAGTTTCGTATCGGTAAACAATGATCAATAATATGTGCCTTCATTTTCTATTTAAAAATTGAATATATATTTTTTAGAACTAGTGCCTTTCATATTTTATTCATGCATACTAGGCTAGGGTGCACCTTTTTGAGATTCCAGGTTAACCCCACCAAAGAAATTCAGCAATTTGTAACTTGAAGACTCCCGTCCTTGCTTCTAAAAATCGATTTTCAGATTACCTCCCTGAAAGTGTTAAGTTTCTTGTCTATGAACCAACAAGAAATGAGGCACCAGGCGAAGATTCGGAAAGTCATACCCCGTTCCTGCAACTATCTAAGGTTGCTGCCCTGTTGTTGTAACCACATTCAAGAGTTTGAAATGTATATTCCGTCCCACCCCCCCCCCAACCCTAAAAAAAAAAAAAAAAAAAAACCAGCCCCACCATTACTGAATATGTCTCATTTTGCAGGAATGGAACTCCGGTAGCGTATATTTAATTGTATCAAGTACTCTGACACTACCTCTGCCTCTAAGGGCAGTTGCATTACCCAGAAATTTTCAATCAATCTAAATCCGTCTCACGTAAACTGCTAAGGATAGCAACAAGACAACAGCGAAACGAAAATGTGTATCCCAACAATAATACTTGATCTAATATACTTATTGGTCTATGGTTCTCACTTCTTTATTTAGTCTTCAGCGACTCTTTTATTTATAAACTAGACAAACCTTTTCTGATTGACCAACACTGCTTAAAGGCACTAGCAGGGCGATTTAAACTCTAAGTGAGGGAAGTCGTGAAGTTCACTATTTCTGCCGCTTGGTGGTGCTGGCTCTGCTTGGTGCAAAGGATACGAGATGAGAACGTCTATACACACCAGGGCGATGCACGGACGTATCAAATTTTAACTAGAAATATTATTTCTGTAAATATATTAGATAAATAGTAGGTCTATTATTCAAATTGTACGGAAATTAAAAAAGATACAGCATGCTGGAACAAACTTTAAAAAAAGGGGAAAATCAGAAGTTTCATTATTTTCCTTGATGAATTTGCGAGACTTGCGCCCGATTGCAAAAAGACGTAGACCTAGACTAGACCCTGGTTTAGTAGGCTAAGCTGATGCATTCGAAAATTGATGTTCAACCCTAGGCCTAACTTAGACTAAGATTAAACTCCGTCCTTGCAATCGGCCCTTAGACTTCATTTCCCTTGCGAGAAAAAGAAAACAACATTTGGTGTAATGCAACATTTTCATTTTATTGAGGACATGGGCGCGGATTTAGGAGAGAGACCCTGGGAGGGGAGATTACTTTAAAAACTATCGTTTATAATTAAGTATTTAAGTCATTCTGAAATGACTGGGGGGCGGGATTGCCCCCCATAAATTCGCCCATGATTGAGGATGGAAGTCCGGATTCCTGGAAATCAATCATCACTCACTTTCTGATCTGTGCAGAGACCCCAATACTTGGGTTGATATGTGTCGTATGTTCAGTAGAAACCAATCTTGTAGCTAGCTTATCTAGCTGAAAGAAATTCTCATAAATAATTCTGAACACCTTGCTCAAAAGCTTGTAGATGCTCGGGTTTCCAAGTATCCGTGTGCTATTTTTGTTTTTTGAGCTTACGTGCTTCTATCACAACTTTTGGATACCGTGGATAGGGCGTTTGAATGTCGTTTTCTATGGCATCTTTGATATGTAGTAGTTCTTTCATCCCCTCTTCAACTCAGTCTTTCTTTCAGGAAAAGTGTTCTGTTTTTTTTTTTAGATCTTTAGAGGGAGTAAAAGAGGAGAGAGGGCGTAATTCTAGTAGAATAATCAATGAACCATTGTTTTTACTAAATTAATTGTTTTTACTTGGGGGTGATCGATTCAGTCTGGTCACATCTCTATAAGAAACACTGCTTCAAATATATTTGATGTATTTTAAAATAGACTGTGAATGAATGTATTCATGTGTTGCCTGTATGTATATTTTCTTTGACCAAAGTTTTTCAAAGAATACCGGTACTATACATTAGAATTAGGATTTGCTCCCTCGAGTTTGTAGTTAACATTCAAAGGCATTTCCCTCCTTATATTTGCTTTTAATACACAAGTTGGGAATGTTGACAAAAGTCTGTGTTTATATTTTAATTTAAAAAATCTTTAGAGTTCTAATTTTAAAAATATTGTTTTTCGTATTACAAACAAACTGTTTTATTCCTACAGATAGGTGCTAGTAAATGTGATCTCAAGTTTTAAGACGAATGTACACCTCTCAGTGCGTAATGTTGTTGATAATCATTTCTAAGAGACCCATGTTTCTTTCTTCTTAAAGGTTAATTTTCGTTCATGTAAATTTCCTATTCAGTTGAGTCACTGTAGATTTTTGTGTTAATTTGTCTCCCGAATATTTTATTCGGCTTGGTTATTCGATTACGGTATATGTATGGTTTAATTTCTGGGGGTGTTAAAGGGTGGGGCGGTGCTCCCCATACCTTTTTTGTAAAAAAAAAAAAAAGAAAGAAAAAGAAAATGACATAGAAAAATGTTATGAGCATATCTGAATTTACGATTGCAAGTAATTTGTTCAATAAGTTAAGTAAGTTACATTATAGTATATACTGTAGAGTGCAGACTACTATAGATTATCCTATTAATTGAGTGTGTGTGTGTGTGTATGTGGGGGTTTCGAGTTCGTATTAGGTTAGGTTAGTTTAATTTATTACTATATATTTATTCCAAATTTCATTTCCAACTGCACTCTCTTTCTTATGAAACTTACTTTAGGTTGCAGTGGGTACATATGATAGTATTTTTCTATTCTTTACTATAGAGCGATATTTCTCTATTCCACAATCCTCGGGAGGTCTAAAAAATATCTACAATTTCCCTTAGTTTGCCCCAAATTACATACTGGAATAAAAGAATCTAGCGTGGATATAAATATTTCAAAATAATTAAGAAACGCCCACGAAAAAGCACTCAATACAAGCGACACAAGCTGTAAGCTCGCGCACGCTCTTGCACCAAACGAACGGCGCGCCGCCTGGATTTCAAATTTGGAACTATTTCAGGCGAACTATGGGCTCAAATGGAAGTTCCATCACTTAGAGTTTAAATCGCCCTGGC
>JAGDQP010002180.1:8732-23706 GCA_022664845.1 Lepisma saccharinum
CAATTCGTAACTCATTTTTCAGCCTAATTCTTGGAATAAAGAAATTACTTTTAAAAGACGGAATTCCACATCTTCGAAGTACATTTTAAGAGCTACCCAATGGTTTTTAATTCAGCTCTCTAGTTCTTCTAGTTTTTGAGATATGCAGGTTTCCGTACATGTCTACGGGAGTAAAAAACGTCACCTGCCATGTTGGAAATATGGTCGCCCCGGGAGATACAAAAGCATAAAACTTCTTTCGAAAGTCGTTGTGATATCTTCAGGTATGTAGGACCCCACACATGAAAAATATTTTTTGTTCTAAAATGATGATGTAACCATTTTTCTAAAATTGGATGATTTGTCCAGGAATTACCCAATTTTACTAAAACTAACCTAAACCAATCTAATCTTCCTTATCTAAAATCGCTAATGTATAAAATGGTCCACTTAGCGTGAGTCAATCTGGTAGTGTGCTTTGATGAAACAAATCTTGGCAATATTTTTCTGGATGTAAAAGTAGCTCATGGTTAAAACCATTGCTTTCTAGCCTAATGCTACACGGACATAGGTTCAAGCCCTGGTCAGAAGAAGCGTTTTTTTCTTACATGCATATGATATTGTTTTTCTCTCCTCTCTCTTGTTTATTGGACTATGAATGCGAGAACTAAATTGCTGTCTTCACTTTCATTGCAAATGTGCTTTTACGTTGCAAATCTGCAATAAGTTTCTTGAAAAATTTGCTCAAGGCAAAGAAGAGGGCAGTTAAGCGAATGAGCATCGATTGGCAGAGTGAGGACAGTATGGAGCAGAAAGTATCCCAGTACATCACCAAGCTTACGAGAATAGATCCCCAGATATCTAACGATGAGTTATCGTGTTACAACAATACACTAGAAGGATTGTTGTAATTTTTAAATCGACAAGATGGAGTTGGAGTAAAACGGAATAATAACAGGTTCAATAATTTTGAAAATCCGCAAGATCTGGAACAAAGGGCTGCTGAACCTCCCACCGAAACAGCAGGAAATAATGGAAAGGTCAATTCCAGATTCTATGGAAATGGAAATAGGAGAGGTGATTACTATCCGAACAACAATCGAGGTGGAAATATAAGATCAAGAAGATATCCTAACGAAGGAAATGGTAATTTCAGATTCAGAAGATTTGACGGTGACCGCAATGGGAATAGAAGGAGATATGACAACAGCTACATCGGACCGTGTGACCTCGATCCGGGAAATTGGAGAGAAAATATGGGACCAGGTCAAGTGAACGCATGTCTCCAACAGGAAGAAACGGACGGAAATAATAGCACTGAAATTATTCAAGACATACCACAGTTTGGGCAGCCTACAGTAAGTCAATCTGTATTGTGTGGAGATGTCCGGCAACCTTTGATAAATAAGGAGACGTTAAACTCGCAGCCCGGGGGAAGGTAGAGGACAATCTTCTTCCGGGGAACAAAGGGATAACAATGGTCTAAAACAAGTAAATAAAGTAACAACTACAGTTAACGAAAAGGAAAACCTACAGAATCTCCGATTATATCGATGTTCACCAGGAAAGTATGATCAACTTATAAACGAAATAGACGCCACTTACAGATTCCGGAGGAACAATGAAGGAAGGGGTGAATCTGGATGACCTTTTGTATGAATGAGCCAGTGGAGAATGGACAGCGGCAGTAGTCGACCTGCGGCGGAGATGACCACTAGCGATGATCGGCGGCAGAGACGAGACAAGTAGAGGGACATAAGATGAAGTGATCTTTTGATCACATATCAAAATTTCAAACCGGTTCAATATAGAATTATGATACGAGGACCTTAGTCGAGTCTATGTCGCATCAATACCATAGAAGTACCGGAACAACTACACATTTCGTCATTCAATAGCTTTACCCAAAGCCACGTTAAAACTTTAGATCAACTCTAAAGAAAGCTTTCACCTCCGACACATTGAGATTCTTGATGTCAGGGCCTTAGGAAGCCAACGTCTAAGGTTCCTACATCTAGATGGAAAGTGTCGGACGTTTTGGAAAAAAAAAGACTAGAGCCCTTTTTATATAAACATATTGCAAAATCAAAAGGAAGATAACTGCGTCATAAAGCTAAGATGACGTAGTCAGCAATAAGCCAGATTTGGGAGAATCAATGTATATCTATAGCAGAAAATCTATCTATCTTCAAGTGGCTATAGCAGAAAATCATCCCCTATATTCGGTAAAACAAGAATTATATACGCCATTAAAACTAAGAAGAGCCTATATTCTTTCTTTCATGCCATCATCCGAAGAGTAGAGCCCAGAACAATATTCAGCCGAGTATGTCAGTGCATAAAACAGGGAAGCAATATTCATGAGTAGGTAGCAGTAACTTTTCTGTCAGCGACAGTGGTTAGAGGAGGATACAACTGTTTGAATTGGTGTCCAGATCATCACCAGACCCTACTTCAGGACAATCGACGATTCAGTTTACGACACCTTTTCCTTTACTAAAGTAAAGTGCAGTAATATATATATATATATAATAATAAAATATCACAGCCATATTCAACCCACTAGTGGATGAGGCCTCTCCCCGAAGGGAGGAGTTGGTCTACTGCTCCCACGCTGACCAGACGGGTTGGGAGAGGAGAGCCGAAGCTCTCACTGTGATCGCCACTGTCTTTTATTCACACCGAATTGTCCAATTGTCCTCACGATGCTGGGTCAACACCGAAATATTTGAGCCCCCATCGGGAATCGAACCCGGGACCGCTCGCATTGAAGTCGAGCGCGCTACCGACTAGGCTACGCAGGAGCTCAGTAATATATATACATACATATATATATATATATATAGATATAACAGTGTTAATTAGTGTAGTGATACATATATAGTTATTTATGTATACATACTTTAAAAACATCGGTAAAAGAAGGAAGGAAAATTTAATGAATGGACTAGCGAAGTGTGGAAAAGTCCAAGTGTGTGCTATTGTGTTTTATTTGCATCTTATCTATAGAAGAGACTTTTGAAGCTATAAGAAATTTTAAAAATATCTTCGAATTTCCAAATTTTCTTTCTTCAGGGAAGGCATATGTGACGGCCCTCGTACTTGGCGAGTACCACATGTTGTAAATTAAATGGTTGCCTATGTCGCTCACGAAACTTTGTATAAATTCACGCTTTGGGCAAATCTTGAATTTTATTGTAATTTAGATTGGAAAAATAGATGGTAAAAATTACTGTTGAAGGCTTTGCCATATATCGAAAAGATATATCGAAAAGAAAAGAAAATTTACATTCAAAGATTTGGGACAAAATTATTCTTTATTCGAAATTATATGTGTGTTATAGAAAACCGTATTACATGGCGCGAGTACACTAAATTACTAATTCGCGCCAAAACTACTTAGAAGTAAAGAGACAATAATTAAGAAATATTAAATAATTGTATAGTTAATATGAAAACTTTTGATGTAATTTATTAGTTTCTAAATTATTTCTAAATGTAAAATGTATATAATAAAACTATTTTGGTTCGGCGGAAGCCTTCTTACCGCCATGAGAGCAGACTATAAAAGAGCCTGCATCTTTTTCTCTTGGGTTCTGGCCCAAGTAATAAATAGGTACTCAAGTGAACCTATTGTTTTATTTCAGCTATTCCATTTGCCCTGGGATTTAGATAGCGTTAGTTAGTTTATGGGTCAGCACAGAATCGTCGCTTTCGGTCGGATGCATACCCAACTTGCATGTTAATTAGGATTAGGATTCCCATTTACTAAATTGTATTTGCCTTATAAGAGGACCAATTTAACTTCAAATCTCACGTAAAGGCGGAGCAATTTCATATAGATTACCCCGGGGCGTATTAAGCCATTTCAAGGTACGTCTTACCTCCTTTTATCATGTTTCTCTACTTAAGAGTCAAAATCCGACATAACTTTATTGGCTGCCTCGTAGTATTTATTTTGACAAGTGCACACAAAATAAACAGAGTGTCCAGTGAGCAGTAACAAAAAAATCCCTTACTTTTCCAAACTAAAGTCACATTTTCTCAGATTGTTCTCGAGTGCTCGACACAGTTATTTAAAGGAAAATACAGAAAAATACGTTTAATTTTATCTTCCACATGTAATAGCAAGATCAACGTATGAAATAGCTTTGGGAAGGTTACATGTGAGAGTTGACCGACGCAGTAGGTTGACCACAAATTCATGCAAGCATATGCAGCACCCTCATCTGCTCTTTTCCATGGGCAGGAACATAGATCGCGCAGAACATGGAGAAATTCTAAAATTCCCCGACTTTTCTCTGATTTAAAGAATCGTCCCCGACTTTTCCCGATTTTCCAGACCCCAGGACACCCCTGAAGAAATTTCTCATCACGAAGATAATTTTAATCTTTAGCCAACGTCTGACCGAACGGTGTATTCCAGCACGATACCACTATTTGTGTTTTTGAGGTGTAGAATTCCTGGACCCTACTCCCACCTCACCTTGAAGTTCCGATGGCGCACAAAGTTAGCAAACGGATCGGGAGAAATTGTAGTTACTGGGTGCGAAGCCTGGATTGTATGCTGGGTGAAACACCATTTCGACACCTCGAGCTCTTGCAATTTTGGTTACGTCACTTCGTCTCTGAGCTTGCGTAAGGAATAATGCGAAGCTTTTATTCCTCCCAAACACACTGTGTCGGCGCACGACGATTTATTGTGAAGTTCCAAGCTTCCACGACAATCATTGACTGTTCGTAACTTGACTTGTCCCTACCGTTTGATGTATGGTTGACACTATACGGGAGGTTTTCTGTCGGGGTAATGTGTGATCTTTCACTTTTGGGTTGACAGACCTTAGTTGGGAGAACCATCTTCTCACGCTTATGTGACTCACAAAATTTTTCTAATCCTGTGCTTTCCGAACTGTGTTCCGTGGAACACTTGGTAGGGTCTCAGTCGCCTTGGTGACATTAAGATATAAGGGTAAAGAAACAAATCTGATTCAAATTCAGATACTTAATTTATGCCCTTCATCAGCCACAAACTTTAGGGGATCACGAACGTGGGAGAGCAAGAGTCAAGAGATGTGCCATATTTACAAACCTCGGAGTGGTCGAGAGATTAACATGCTCGTCGTCACGGGTTCAACTCACACCAGGGTCACTTGAACGGAGTTGTTCGGAGGTTACTTAACCAAAAACTGCAGGCCCGTGCTTAAAAGATCACAAGCTCGTCCATAACGTTAATAACAATTCAATCAATCAATGTACCATATACGGTTATTATTAATTTTCCCTGTTTTTAATAGTGCGGCATTTATTTTAAGGTTTAACAAAATTTGTAATGATCGTTAGCCTGACTGAGTGTTCCGTAAACACTTCCTCCACGAAAAGTATTCCATGGCGAAAACTAGATAATAGTTTCAGGTGGTCTTCATGGCGCTGCGTCCAAGTTGGAACTCATCTGTCGTAAAAACAAAATAAAGCAATGCTCTTCTTAAACATCACAAAGACAGGTATCAAATCACGTATAAAAGTCTCGGTGTATGTTTCTGAGAGTTACTACGGCGAAAAAAATAATCGATGCTCTGCAATGGCGGATCAACGACAATTTCAGGGCAAGGGTGGGTGGGTGTCAGAATCTCCAAAATTTAAACCTAATTTCCCATTACTTCACCACGCCATTCTGGAAGCGAGGAGACAATAATCTCTCACAATTTTCCTAGTATACACTGTTGATTATTTTATAAATATTTAAAATGAATATGACTACTATTTTATGAATATTTAAAATAGTAGTCATGACGAAACTACATTTAATATGTACTCATGAAGACAAGGAAATAGAATGAACACCGAACACGTACTGCTATGCAGCTGCGCAGTTAAAATCTAGCAATAATTTGGATGTGCTATTGAAATAACAAGAAAACGGATAAGAGGAGAAAATGTGTTCTAAAAATTCAACATTTTTTTCTATTTCAAATCAAAGTTTTAGAAAAATATCCGAATAAGATAAAGATAAAATGAATTTTATGGGCGGTAACAAATTATCCCAATGTACACCCTTTCATTTTCAATGCTATATTGTCTACATGGCTATACTTTAGTTATGAAAACTTCAGTTTTCGTCGGAGGGAAGGGGTCGACTGCCCCTCCAGCCCCCGTTAACACGTCACTGGAACGTATCAACTAGGGGGTTGCCGATATTTAGGAAATCTCTACAATTTCCCCTCCGAACAGGAAAAATTTTCTTCCTGCTCGCTTCCAGTATCAATATTTATGGTGTACCCTCTGTAATACAAAAAGATCCTCTACAAAGTGCTAAGGGATTCAACAAATGCAACTTACCTTTGTCGGGATCAATGTACAGGTTGTGGCATTCTCGTAGAATCCTCTCGTTAATGGTGAGCGTTGCGTGGTCCATGGGATTGGCCGCCTGCCTTGACTTCACTCGTCCCGACATTCTGTTCTAGCGCTGGATCAAACGGCATTCACAACCACCCCTGCAACACAAACGTTCATATATGTCATTTTGAATTTACTTATGACCTTAGGCGTCTTTGGCCCAGGCCGGGATAGGGGTAGGAAAGAAGATCTGGGAAGGTGGCGGCCAAGGCCTAGTTACAAGGTACCATCGGAGACACAGGAATGCTCCGTTAAAACATAAAACAACATATGCACAGAAAAATACATAGTATCGTGAAAAAAAATTTAAACTCCTCTAAAACTCGTACACGGCATTTTTTGAAATCATACTGTTTTGCCGTGTACTGTATGGTGCCAATTTTAAATTATTCGTGTTTCCCTCCCTCCCTCATTAACCCGAATATTCAGGAGTTCATTGTATACTGTTAAATTCATGAAAGATCCTATTTGTAAATTTGTGTTTCCCGATTCTGAAGATATTTTAGAATCTAGATAGTAAAAATATTATAGGTGTTCCAAGTTAGAGTCATCCTAAATAATACAGGTTCAGTGAAGACCTTTGAAGGTTCTCAAACTTATACGTGTGCATTTCATCGAAGTATTCCGTAAGAATTATACTGACATATCTTTTACCTTAAGGCTCAATCCCAGTGGATTTTCCCGCCTTTTTCGATCGAAAATTCAGTGCAGGTAAACAAAATACAACTTTCACAGACCAAGGTTCATGTCATGCTTCAATAATCAGTTCAATTAGCTTTAAGGAAATGCTAGTAATAACTACAGGATTGTGTACAGACACTTTGGGGACATTATTCTGTCCCAAAAGTGTCTGCACACAATCCTGAGATTACCAGTAGCATTTCTTTAAAACTAATTCTACCCATGATTGAAGTACGAAACGAACTTTGGTCTGTGAAAGTTAAATTTTGTTTACCTACACGGAATTTAGAATAATTGACGTAAAACGAAAAAGGCGGGAAAACCCACTGGGATTGCGCCTTTAATTTTTCCAAAAAGACAAGCCAAAGTCCGCGTTTTACAGAGAATCACACAGTTACTCTAGAAGAAACAGTTTATGTGCCCGTGGTTAAAATATACACAAATTGTCTGTCTATTATTGTTCATTATTAAAACGTTAAACAATGTGTGTGTTTGTCACTTATTGCCACATATGGCTGCACTTAAAAAAAAAAAAAAAAAAAAATCATCCGATTTTCGTGAAACTTCAAAGCTGGGGATACCGAAAGACGGTGAATTCGCATTTGAAGTCAAAACTTTTGAATTCCAAAATCCAGGATCACGACAGTCCAAATTATCAAAATCATCGCAGTTTTACGCAGCCGCCATCTTTAAATTTCTAAAATTGAGGTCGCAATCTTGTTATACAATTCAAATGTATTGACTTTAGAATTGAAGACAGTTACCTTTAAAACTCCCAAATATAAAATGTTACGAATAGCTCCGAAACAACAAATAATTGAAATGGTAAGGGTTTATACAGATCTCCAAGAACAATATTCTCAGGGAATACCGTACCGTCTCTGTTTCCCGAATAAATACAGTTTGAACTTAAGTAATTCTCTCTCCCTCTTGTCTAAGAGTACATTCTAGTCTCTTGCTATTTCAATTAGTGCATCTGTTCATAACGCAATTCTAGTTTCTCCTGGAAGAACAGCGTACATGCAGGTCACTACCCTCAGAAGCGCTCTATTTAATTTAATTTTTATGGCCTTTAGGAAACTTCGGCTCAGGACGCATGGATGATTGGTGGAATGAAGAAAGTGGGAGGAAACGGGAAAACCTCGAGAAAACACATCACACAGTGTTTGTTCACCACAATGCCCACATGGCACAAGCACGGTTTGAACCGACGACCCCAAGCGCCAGAGGTGAGCCACCGTGCTCTACTCAAAACGTGAATAAATGACAGAAAAAAAAGGTGATGATTCATTTTACTAGTATAGCTGTAAATACAATTATCCATAAAATATTGCAATAAGATGTGTGCATACAGGGTGTCCCCGAAATAATGGTGCCAACTTCGGGAGGTGATTATCTATTTACATCATACCAAAAAAGAAATTCCGATATCTGCTTAATTTCGAAACTACAGGCGTTCAAAGTAATGGTGGCATCGTCAGAAAGTGACGTCATCTCTTAAGTAATGGCGTAAGAAGGGCCGGCCTAGTAAATTCCACTCAAAGTAGTACCCAATACATCTATTAAAGTTATGTTTATAATTGGCGAATACAGCTTGAAGAGGATTTCTATGCTTTCCCTATTCAACCAATTAATTGCTTGGCAATGAAATTCTTAGGTTGCGAAAACCTGTCTATGCAGCACTCTCTCAATCAAAAACATTGCTTAAATGGATGTATCGGATATTGTTTTCGAGTGCGATTTGTTAACCTGACACAGCTTAGGCTCCTTTTATGCGAACGCCGTTTTCTAGCGCCTTGAGAACCATGCGAACGTTGCGTTCTAGAAAACAATGGAAGCAAAGACGGTATTTATGCGAATCTCGCGTGATTTCCTATTGTTACGTTCTGAAAAATAACCGTCGCTGATCTACATAACGCGAGAAGATAACACAATTTATATGTTCATAAACTACTCTACCTCGAGAGAAAAATCAAGGCAGAAAAACGAAGATGGCGGTGTTGCCAGACGTTCAGGACAGTTGCTAACACCTTTCCTGTATAGCTCATGTGCAAAAACGCACAGGCAACACTACCATAATCATATTTCGACCTTTTTCTTTTTGGCGCAGCTACTCAAGATAAACTTTATTTTTATATGGGCCAGTCTAGTAACTTTGGACTTCGACCCGCCATGGTTCGCCTTTAGCTGTTAAAATCCACACCCATGTCGGGACTCCAACCGCAGACCGCTCGGCCACCCGGCTGGCCTAGCTACTCAAGCGATGTGTCATAACGTAGAAAAGAAAATTGGTTGCAGCTTGATTTCAAGCTTCCCGCGACAGGCAATATGTATAAAGGCTGCCTTAAGTCACTATGTGTCCTGATATGACGTCATTTATGCCGATGCTGCCGCGACTTTGAGCGCCTGTATCTCTGAAACTATGAATAATTTTGTATTCTTCAAAAGAACTTTTTTTTTTCACGTAAATAATCACCTCATGAAGTTTGCACCATTATTTCGGGGACACCCTGTAAGGGAAAGTACTGTACTTTGGACACTTTGAGATACCTGAAGTTTATCTCACATTTTAAAGAGGAATTTGCCGATATCTGCATCCAGAAAACGAAGCTGGAGATCAAAACTAACAGGAAACTACTGAAAAATCACAGAAATTGCATTGTAAAGGTTTTGTTTTAAGCCAAATACATACATCAATTACTCATAATGCCATTTCTATCAATCATCAATTTTGAATCCAGCTATGACGCATTAAAAATTGTTAGTTGACACTAATAGTATATTGAATAATAGGTGTATGTATTTGCTTTAAAATAAAACCTTTCCACAACAATTTAAATGCATTTTCAACACTTACTTAGCCTGGAACTCCAGATTCATTTTGTGTTTGAGGATCTGGGCAAAATCTCTTTTAAAATGTGAGGTAAACTTCACGTATCTCAAAGTGTCTTGCCAATAAAAATGTTTCAGTGACTTGGAGGGGGGGGGGAGCTTATACAGGGTGTTGCTAAATTATGATCATACATTTAAGGTTGAATTCCTCACAGCAAAACAAGTAAAAAGTTTATTTTAAAAACTAAATTTCGAAATGTAAGTAGCCATATAGACAGATATTTCATCATAACAATTGCATTGCCAAGAAAATAGTATCAGCATGCACAGAAAACCCCACTAAACTGACTTGAACTTCAACCATAAAATTTGCTAACAAGTTGACTGCGGTGCAATTTTGATTGTGATGTGTTACAACTCCCACGTCTTGCGTTATTTGTATGTCAAGATAAAACATCATTGGTCATAATGCCCAGTTCCATATGTTGATGCCTGTAGCTAAGAAGCATGTAATGATTTGACCTTTTTTTTTAAAGAAACCTTTCCACCCTTCAAATTATGAGCAAAACTTCTTAAACACCCTGTATATTTATCAGTTCCTTGAAGGTGATCTTGCTGTTGAGGGTTTCTTCGTTTATGTATTAATAAATAAAATTTTGTTCGAGGCTTATCATTACGTTTATTATGAGTTTGACACAGTTTTCGCCTAAAAATCAATACTAGCTTAGTTATGCTCTCTATTGCTTTGATCAGTATTAGGTACATATAAATTAATTGGATAATTACAGCGAGACACACACCAGTATCAAATTAGGCATATTTCTTTTACAGCTAAATACGTTTTAAAACTATATACGGACCCCTACTTTATACGCACTTTTGTTTATTCAGTGATGCCCAATCTACGGCTCGCAGTTTTTGCCTTCTCGGCCCGCTACATAAGTTGCATTTGTTTACCATTGAAAGAAGGTTTTATTTTATTTCTCCTTTTTCTGTATACAGGGTGGTTCACGAAATTCGTAACAGGGCCATAACTCACCTCCTAGTGGACAAAAAATGGTCATACCAAAATGCATGTGCGGAAATACGTGGTGATGCTTCTGAAATCAGGGGCGTCACGGAAACATTTCTACGGGGGTAAACTTCAAAATTTTAAATGCCAACAGTGGTTGAGTTTGCCACCATTGGGGCTACCGTTTGGCAATTAGGCCATGTTAATTTCGACCACCAATTAGGTCTTATAACTGCAAAACCGTATGAGCTATCGAAAAGTGTTTCCTCTAAAAGTTGCTCAAAATTTAGAGATTGTTTCAATAAGCAAAATCAGCCACTGTTGCCATTTAAAATTTTAAAGTTGCTCGCCCCCGCCTCCACCAAATTTTGCATACGTGTGGCCAATATGTCAGTGTTATGAACAAAAATATCACAAAATTATAAGAAAAAACATTTAATCTTAACTCCCACGCCTTTTATTCCTTTTGCGGTATTACTTCGTGTGCGTGCATGAATTTTATTTGGAAACCATAGGTAGTATAACGTTGGCTGACCACTTCACGAGGCATGTACTTTACCTACAGATGAAAGTACTGAATCAGGAAGGGGGAAGAAAATGTTAGGTCCTATTTAGGATTTTTTTTACAAATAAGGTTTACTCAATTTACTTCGAACTTGAGCCAGCTACTGGCCATTATATCCCTGGCAGGTAGTGACAGAAAACCTACTACGGAAACCACACTATAAAAATTCGTAAAATATGCAATCCAGTTAATTCAAAGCCGGATATGGTGGCTCGCAGAGGAATACAAACGGCATCACACTGATAGCGTCATATTAATGGCTTGTTTTTAGCTTTTATTGTTTACAACTTATGGTGACGAAAGCTCATATAGTCCCACGTATATCTACGTTTTTCACTCTTATTATCTTAATGACTCTAAAACTTACACTAATTTGAGTTTCAAAACTGCTACATAATTTCATAACATTATCTTTCTCCTGTAAATTTGACTTTCTTTGCAGTAAAGTAAACATGAGATCTATGCTTGTACATAACGCGAGCCGCAGTGGCTCTGAGGTAGAGAGCTCGCCTCTGGTGCGTGGGCCGTGGAACACTCGGTTCGATCCCTGCTCATGTGGGCTCTGTGGTGGACAAACATTGTATGTGTTTTTTTTCTGGGTCCTCCTTATTCCCTTACTATCCTTATTCCACCACCAATTCTCCCATCATTACCTATTCAGCCTGAGCCAAAAGTTCCCTAAAGGTCTTACATATGTAGATAAGGCGATGCCTATGAAATTTTCAATTTTTGTCAAAATTACAAAAACCTCCCTTAACACATAAAAACATCCAATTCGTTGTATATTATACTGCTGCTATATTTGGTGTACCGGTACCACATTACTTCAAATCCACATTTTAGGAACTACCCAAAGATGGTTTTCATGAAACGTGTAACCTCCTTCCATGTGTGTACGATTAAGTTCGGATTTAAATATTACATGTTAAAGGAAGCCAATGAAATAAGTGAAAGTATACCATAGGAATTTTTTCGGGTAGACAGTAGCAAATTGATTACAATTTCATTCATTTTTCGGTGAGGCAGTATACTACCGACAACAACCTTACCGGTCAATTGCAGCACTTTTCTTAATCAAAATTCTGTATGTAGTTAACACTCTTTTATATGCCCAAAACAAGTCATTCACGCATTCTCCCACCAAGGCTACATATATTCCCAAATTAAACCGAATACTTAATTCTCAAATCGTACATGAAATTACACGAGAAGCTTTCAAGAATGACATTCCGTAACCTCTGCTCCAAAATAAGTAAATTTTCTAATTTTAAACATATGATACCAAGCGGTATAAAAAAATATCGTATGTTTACCGTTATTGTGTGTTTACAAATTTAATATTTATAGTTACATACTTACGTTCAGTAAAGCGTTTACTCAACTTCGACACGTAATTACTTCTTTGCCGCAACCGCCTATCCGATACAAAAACTTCGGTGGACGATGATGACAATTGACAATCGAAATAATGCCGATAGGTGTATGTTCTTTAAAATAAAAGATGCACAGGACCCGCACCGCAATATTTATCCGCATGAGTGTGGAGCTCAGTGATGTTTTAGTACAATAATTTTGTTCGCATTCAGTTTATCATGGAAAACCGAGGAGAAAATCTAAGCACTCCGTTGACGAACGAAGAGCTCGATGCTATCGCAAAATATTTTGTGGGAAATAATTACAGGTTTAGGGACAATATTATTATCCCCAGAATAGTAGGACCGATTAAGATAAAAACAGACCAGGAAAAAATGATTGAATCGGCCTTTGAAAGTTGTCCTTTTAAAACTATGATGAGTTGTGTTATAGGTAAGATAGATCACAAATAAGTTAACTTAGTGTTTACCGAGAAACTGTAAAGCATGCTCGAACGGAATTCTAATCATAATATGCCCTTGCACTTTAAATGAAAGATTATGGTTTTAGCAAGGATTATTAGAATATCCTTGGGTTTTAGGAGGTAACACTTCCACTTAAAGAGGATACTTCCACTAACAAAGCATCCTTGTACTTTATATTCGAGGTATTAAGTTTATAAGGCGTTCGTTAACTTCTCATCAGAAGGTCCCACGTCCGCTTCGCTTGTATGTAGAGGGACATCCGGAAATATTTCTTTACAAGTATAAACGCCTGCACGAGACAATGCATTGTAGTTACAGAGTACCCGCGTACTCTATGTACGAGGAGCTAATTTTGTTATGGGATCTCTTGCAGTAATTACCTGCCAAACAAATCATCACCTTTCTGTGAGCGTATAAAGTTACTTTAGGACTAATAGGCCTACTATATCCTTGACGGCTATACTTTACGAGACGCGCTCAAAAAGGCACAAAAACATCTTGTTACGTTATGTACAAGTGGGCAAAATGCAATGAATGAGTGACAGTCACACTTTCTTCACTCAACTGATTTTCCCATTATCATCCATACGGCCTGACCCATAGTTCCCTAAAGGCCTTAAGTAAAATTCAAGGGGGCAATATGATTTTGCAAGCTTTTCTGCGAGAAATAATACAAAACACGAACAGCGAATTTAACAGTTTATTATTTCTTTACATACGTACTAGAGTTGTTCACAGGTAAATATAGCGGCAGGCATAGTAATACGTAACTAATGGCGTAACTTCCGTGTTATGAATAACACGTATTTTGCTACAAAAATGTCAAAATTTACGAAGACGAGTTAGAAAATGTCAAGTTAGATACTTTCCTTCATTATACGCGATGCACACCACCTTTTATACTCACACCATCTCTTCGGCCTAAAGGCGGGTCCATCTGTATAGCCCCTCGGACTTTCCACTCTTATTTCACGCTTCCACAAATCGAAACTTTGTTATATTTTGCGTTTCAACACTTCGGCACACGCTGCAAAGGTTACATTTCTCATGTCATTTTTTTTATTTTACATAAAGTAAAATAATAACAGGACTTACACAGCCTACGTATTTTCGTCTGCGCTAAGATTAAGGGGTGTTTTGCTTCGGAGTACGTGATTTTTCACCTTGGTATTAGGTGGCTCTTGCAGTTACTACTGTGTCATTCCATGCCAATTCAGCCAGGACATGTTCACTCCTGGTTTCAGATTGTGATGAAATGTGCTTTTTTTTTTAGGGTATAAATTCCAAGTTACAGGTTTGTATGCCACCTGTATCCAGAGTTACAGCGCTTCAAAGTTAGCAACCGAGTCGCCGTAGCTCATTGGTAGAGCGTTGGCGTAGCATTCGGGAGATCTTAGGTTCGATCCCAGCGGTCTGCCATCCTGACTGAATTTTTTCCCTGGATATTTCCAGTCACACCAGCCAAATGCTGGGATGGCACCTTGAACATAGACCCTGACCGACACCTTCCCGAATCCTTTTCCTTTTCCTGTTCCGGCGGAGGGGAGTAAAATGTAATTTGTCAATAAAGTGAAAATACACTTTGAAAGTATTTAATTGATAATGAAATATTTATTGTCCGATCGACCGTTGTCCACCTGGCACTGGTCAAAAGGCGGAATTTTAATTATAACC
>JAGDQP010002180.1:24106-108602 GCA_022664845.1 Lepisma saccharinum
CTGGTCAAAAGGCGGAATTTTAATTATAACCACTATAATAAGGTGAAAAATCCTTTTCAGATGGAGTTCCCACTAAGGTCCCATTGTTTTCATAACATCATTCTATAGAAAATTGTCTGCTTTTTCCAATGATGCGGGTCCCATAGCTGTATCTGGTGTTCCTTGTGATGTTGCGATGTTCACACCATTATATATAATGAGGAAAAAATAAAATGCTTTGCAGATGAAGTTCCCATCGAGTTCCCACTGTTTTTATTGCATCATTCTATAGGACATTTTCTGCTCTTTCCAATGGCGAGAGTTCCATATCCGTAACTGGGTTTCCTTTTGAGATATTCACGTTATACACCATTTTAGATTTTTTTTTTTCACAATCATAAAACGATATCTCAAATTTTATCAAATTTGAATTTCCTGATGAATTTTACATAAACACCTAACCTTGCTTTTGACAATTCATGAAATACGACTTTAAAAAAATAACATTCAAATGGGTGTGTCTCCATAAAGTGTCGGTCGCTACAACGTATAAGGACAAAACATGTTAACTTTGAAGCGCTGTAATTTTGGATATAGGTGGCCTAGATACCCCCTACTAAGAACCAATGAACCAAATTTCATCAAAATTTGAAACTATGGTGACATTTCACTATCTTTTGGCTGATTTGGCATGGAATGACCCTACTGAAAAGAACCAGCGACAGAATTTTTTTTCCCAAGCCACCTAATGCCAAATTTCAAAATCACATGCTTGTGGCGCTGACGAGAATCTATGGTATTATTTCCAGACGTGTGTTCTCCTAAAGAAGTGAACTCGGATATTTTGGTAAGGATTTAACCAGGGCACTCCCTTGAGCTATATTTCAGGAATTCTTGTCCATAGTTTCAGAATACGAGGCATATTTGATTTCGGCGCCATAATATGTAGTGCTTCCCTACAAGATTCATTGTAATCTTAATTTGACAGGTTCCCACTCACCTAGAAAACCTGGAATTGTCAGGGAATCCAGCTTAGCACTAAAAGGTCCTGGAAAAGTCAGGGAATTTCACTAAAAATGTCTGAAAACCTGGAAAAGTCAGGGGATTTGATAGCTTATTGTTTGAAGTTCATTTAGCTACAGCAGGCATTTAATGTTAGATAGTTTTTGAAATTACTTGGAGGCCAATGTGCCAACCATGAAGCAATTTAAGAAAAGAATACAGTGAAATATTTTGATGTATCTTTATTTTCCCATGGAATTATGATGTATATACAAAATGGGGTACCTGGAAATTTCTGAGTAGTGACCTGAAAAACCTGGAAAAGTCAGGGAATTTGATCTTGGCAAATGAGTGGGAACCCTGTTTGAGGAAATGCAACTAGTATTACATTGATGATGTTGCCTTGTCTATGATACGCTTCGTCCGGTGCTTTGATATATAGCTGCTCGTACACAAGTTGGGATACCTTTACTGCAGGGCTCGGAAAGGTATTGGCCAGGGCCTATATTGAAGGTGTCATCCCGGCATTTGCCTGGTATAACTGAAGAAAAACCTAGTCAGGATAGTCGGCCGCTGGGATCGAACCCACGACTTCCCGAATGATACGCTAACGTTCTATCACTGAGCTACGGCAGTTCGGTGTTTAGGTGTCCTTGGCATATGAATGGAAAAGTTAAAATATAGTCCTGAAAAGCTCCTGGATTTTAAATTGGGTTGCAGGTAGGCTAGATATGGTGTTTAGTATAGTAGTCACATTTTCTTGATGTTCGTGACGTTTGGGTTCCATTGTTAAGAGTCTCAAGGAACAGAAAATAATATGGCGGGGCAAGATCAGGTGAATATGGCGGATGGTTCAGCACGAGAACATTACGGTCCGTGAAAAGCGCCATAACGCTTGCAGTGGTGTGTGGAGGAGCATTGTCGTGCAAGTGAAACAATTTGCGTGTTACAAAATGAGGACGTACTTCAAGAATGTATTGCAGTATCTCTCTGTAAAAGGTGAAAAGATAGAAGAAATATTGGTTAGAATATTTATAGAACTTTTATGAAGGGCAGACTAAATTATTTTCATGTTTCATCTCAGTTGCCTTTTGGCAGCGAATATTCTTTAGTATATAAATTATAACTTAGATGTTGGATTAGTCCTACATGGTTTCAGGAGGCAAAAAGTGCCAATTGTATAATGTCTTTATCTATTTTCCCTCTCTCCAGGTTACGGTTTGGGTGGTGCCATTGGTCTTTTCTCCGCCAGTGTAAATCCAACCATCACTGGCCCAGATGCGCAACAACAAACGGCTAGAGAAGTCCTGCGGGATATGAAAAATACTACTTTGAGCTATGCCAAGAATTTCGCTATTATAGGGGCCATGTTTTCTGCTGTAGAGTGCGCTATTGAATCGGTAAGTTTTGAAATATTTTACTGTAGTTTTGTGAATTGGGTTATTTACGATACCCGTTTATACCTAATTTTACAGTTATATTTTTTTCCCTCTTTTTTTCATACGTGTTAAAATTTTTCTGCTGTTTCTCATTCCTCGTTTATTTCTTGTGGTTTCCGTGTTCTTCTTCTATCTTTATTTATTTCATTTTGCTCTACCAATGGCATTGCACGCGTCATATCTATGCTAAAATAAGATAGAGAAAAGTTACCTATATGTTAGAATACAAAGACAGACGTATATGTACTTCACAAACAATAAAAATGCGCCAACGTTTCGCCGAAGCATGTTCATATACTAGGAGAGGAGATAGACAGAGGGGATTGGTGCTAGGGAATGGCCATGTTGCCAACTAACGCCAGGTAACAGTATGGCCAGGTTTTGGAGGTGTGAAAATTAACTAAAGGGTTCAGAGAAAACACCAATAGGTGAAGCGTCTGTGGAGGTTACTGGGAGTCTGTGAGAGGCTTCCTGAGGAAGAAGAGGGTAAAGTATTAACGGGGAAGGAAAAAATCAAAATAATAATAAAGGGGGGAAAATGTAAAAGAAAAAGAAAATAAAGGTGGAAGAAAGCACCAAAGAAGAACTGCCCTGAAGGAAGTTACAGGCAGTTGAGGCCGTGTTCCTGGTTGGCGGAAAGGATAGAGATGTACGTCTGCTCCCATCTCTTTCTAACTGTGGCAGGTGAGTCAGGATTCTGACGCGGAAGGTTTCGCCAAAGGTAGAGGCGTGATATGAAATTTGTTCATGTATGTAGAAATGCGGAAGTTTGGGTTTCTCCAACGTGGAAAGCTGAATATGGGTTACAGAATAGGACGTAAATGAGATTAGAAGATATGCAACTGCCGGAGTGTCTTACGTCTTGTGAGTAACACGATGTTTTCGAAGGTCAGACTGGGATCAAAAATAGGACACGTTCTCCAGTGGGGTTTGTTGCACTTGCAAAGCAAAGTCTTGTAGAGAGGAAGCTGAATGGGTTCAGTTCTGGTCAGGATCGTGTTGAGATTCTGGGGTCTGCGGTAGACTATTTTGGGGCATATGGGGAAAGCTCTTTTAGTCTCAGGTGACGCAATGAGTAGGGGATGCGCCAGTTTGAAGAGCTTTTGGAGGAGTACTGAGTGAGAAGATTGGGGGTGGAGGGAGCTTCGCTGGTTAGAGTTTTGCTAAATCACGGAACCGTCCAATTGATTACGAATGAGATGACTGGGATGTGAGTCCATTTATATAAGTAATCAGTTGTGAGCACTGTATTTTGAATTCAGTGTGAAAAATAGAGCTGAACGAGTTCCAGTTTTTCTGCCTCATAGGATACATTTTTCTCGTTAGTACCTATCGTAAAATAAGGTGTCCTAGAATTTCTAGGTAAAATAGTACGGTGATCTCCTGAGAATAATTTCTTACAAAGAATTTAATTTGGAATGACACACTGGAGACTTAAAGGTCTGAAAGATCATGTTTATTGAGATTTGTCTCATGTTGATTTGGGATTGGTTTCATATTTACCCAATCTCTGAGTTTCTTGTTAAACCTTGACAATTTGTACATAAATATGGAATTTCTCATGTGTTACACAATCTGTAATCAGAGGTGGTGGGACGATATCGTTTTGTAGAGTTTTTTTCGTGGAAAAGTATAACTTTGGGGGAACTCACGTGCCTTTTGCGTGTGATACTCTTGGATCTTTTAAAGTTGCTTTCTAAGCTTGAACATGATTAAAATCTTGCTCCATTTCTTACGTTACTATGAGGTTGGTTGGGATCTGATATTCTTACCAATGTTTATTTTATTTTACTGCTAGACTCAAATTTGCTCCACAATATAGTATTTCGTCTTGATCAAAAGAAACCAGGAAAAATGTCAGTGGGGATAGGCGGCACCGGAGATCGATCCCGGAAACTTTTGATTATATGACAAGTACGCTACTGAATGTTCTACCTCATCAGTATAATTATTACTGGCGATTTTAGCATTGACTATTCCGTAATATTACTTAAGGATAATCTAAAGCAATGATCTCCAACAAAAGATGGCAGCACAACCTCCGTATATGTCTAATGTATTTTCACTGTTACACGAAATTTCATTTCTACAAATTCAAGCCTAGAGAGTTCAAACTTTCAAGGCAGAAAGTTCATAACCAATTCAAGAGCATAATCGATGCCGATTTTTTACTTTTCTTTTTTGTTCATTGTTGAAATAACTTCATTGTTATAGTTTTCGATATTCACAACAACAATGAAGGAAAACGAAAATTAAAAATTGGCATCGATCATGCTCTTGAATTGGTTATGAACTTTCTTCCCTGAAAGTTTGAACTCTCTAGGCTTGAATTTGTAGGGGCAGCAAGGAAGTTTCGTGCAACGATAAAAATACATTAGACATATACAGAGATAGTGCTGCCATCTTATGTTGGAGATCGCTGCTTTAGATTATCCTTAAGTGGTATGGCGAAAGTGTGAATTTCAGTTTAGTGTACGCCAGTCTAATAGTTTGAGATCTCCTGCTCTATAAGATATGTTTTTATTAAATTACTTCTAATAATATTTCGTACTGCGACATTCTAATGTATTATTTCGGCGTGACATGAAGTTTCAGTTCCCCGATGTAATTACGTATTTTTATCGACTTGACATTTTACCTTCTCCCCAACGTCAGAGGGTAACCAACAACAGATAAATTCCTTGCTTTGTTAAGAAAATTCGCTCTCAGTTGTAGTGCAGTAAAATTTATAAATTATTGCAGTTCTGTTCAACATGCTAAAATGTATCGTTTTATTTCAGCATCGAGGTAAAAGTGACTGGAAGAATGGAACGTACGCTGGAGCTGTCACGGGTGGAATCCTTGGATTAAGAGGTAACTTTTTTTTTCTGTTTCCTCATTATGTATTTTTAATTATTCAAAATTATTAGGTAGGTGACTTCTTAATGGAAGGAAGTGGGGGGAAAACACCGCCCTGACAGTATTTGTTTCAGTTCAACCTGGGGAAGATAGTCAGGTAGTTGCGAATTCTTTAGAACGCACATGACTGCGATGGGATAACACGATTAATCATAGTGCAGTTAAGAGCGCTTTCAGAGTGCACTTATTTTGTTCGCTGCTCCTAATTGGGATATCAAGATTGTCTTAACTCTACGCTTCAAGATGCAGTTCGTTAAAGGAGAAAATAATAATATTCATAATAATAATAAAATTAAGAAAACTGTGTTTTCAAAGCAACGAGTTTTTCCAGGGTGTCGACCAACCTGGAATACTCCGAGAATTTTATAAATCTGGAAAACTCAGCAAAATTGATCATTTATGAGGTGGACCTGTTCACAGTTGTAAGAGCACTCCCCCGGTAAGGTGGAAACCGTGAGTTCGGTTCCCACTGTTGACCGGATTTTTTCAGTGTGTTAAAAAAAAATCATCTATTTTAAAGTAATTATCCTTTTTTTTTTTCACTTGTGAAATACAAATAATGTAGATGTTTCGACTGGGTGGTGGTAGGATTTAAAAAAAATGTTATTGTGTATTAGTTACATATTCCACTATACTAAGAACTCCGGGAATTTCAAACCGAGCCGCCGTAGCTCAGTGGTAGAGCTTTGGCGTAGGATTTTGTAGGTCGTGGGTTCGATCCCAGCGTCTGACCATCCTTTCTCCAAGAGGTTTTTTCCTCAGTCACACCAGGCAAATGCCGGGATGGCACCTACAACATAGGCCCTGATCGACACCTTCCCGAATCCTTTCCCCTCCCCTATCTCGGCCTGAGTCTTAGATGCCTAAAGGCCATTAATAAAATTCAAATTCAGGGAATTTCAAATCACAAAATTAGTATATACCATGTGCCTTGCATATTACAAAGCAGGGTAAAAAAAATATTTTTTTTTTATTTTTTTGTACTTAAATCGATTTTTTTATCGAAATTTTCGATTTAAATAACTTGTGGCCCTGAAACAGCTACTAAGTTAGCTTTTCCTTTTCAAATACCTTAACCCGTAAAAACTTAAGTAAAATTCACGAATATGTGGTGTGCTCTGCGGAAGATAGCCATGGAAAATAGGCAGTGATTCCGCCAGACTACTCCAGCTTTAGTGAGTGAAGTCGTTCAGTTTCTAAGTTGGCTCTGCATTTTCAAGTTACGTGGAGTGCGAAAAAAAAAAGCTGTATCAGTGATTCCGCCAGACCCCCTCAGGGGGATGTCACCCCCAAATCCTCGAGAACCCCATTCCCAACTTTAACAGAGAATCGTGCAAAACTCTACTTACACCATCCCAATTTTGACTTTATATTTCCCCCTCCAAATTAAAAATCGTGGTAGAATTCCTGAAAATAGGCAATTACAACAACTTGTAATAATTTTGAAAAGGAAGGAAGTTGTGGCGTTACTTATGGCATAATTTACAGAGGGAAGTTAACATGGAGGAAACTTCTACGTTACTTTCGTCGATACACGATGAATGGTTTCACCGCAGTTAACTTCGAAAAAGAAACAATTTGCAATGTTTCTACGTATCAACTTTCCTTCTAAAATGACATCTGTTTCTTCCTTTCTTCCTAAGTAATTGCAAATTTTATAATCGCAATTGGCTCTTTTCTCCAGGTTAAATCTTAATAACGAAATATTCTAGGATCTAAGTTTACTAACATAAATTTTAGTTCATTTCACTTAGTTTCCAGCCCTCAAATTTGCACTATCAATTTGGGAACACCCCATGAAAAATTCCATAAAGTATGAGAGCTATTTTGTAGCTGGGGTCGTTCAGTGATATAGTGCTCACCTATGGACCGTGGGAGCCCGATTCGATACCAGATCGTGCCATGTGGGTTTTGTGGTGAACAAAAACCGTGTGCGTGGGTTTTCACAGGATTCCCTCGTTTCCTCCCACTTTCTTTATTCCACCAAATTCTCCTATCATTATCCATTCGGTCTAGTCCAAAGTTGCCTAGAGGTCGTAAATAAAATTAAATTCAATGAGAGCCATTTAATGCAGTCAAATCAATAGAGGAGTATACGCATAGGTAAACCTTATAGTTCCATTGAGTATAAATTGCTTTTGAGCAGTTTGTAAAGAAATCAATAATTTTGTACAAATACACCAAGTAGGTAATATTACGAATAACAATTTTTGTTGTATACACAAAAACTGGATTTTCTGTTTTTCTGTGTGTTCGTTTTTATACGTGAGTGAATTGTTATTAACATCCTAAATGAGCTGGTGAGCTTCAAAGGACGGGACCTACAGATTTTGGTAAAGTGGGTTCCGTACCACTCCGTTCAATGGACCCCAGAGGGATTTGAACCCGTGACCACGCGCACAGAAAGGAAGCGCTCGTTTTCATACGTATTACAAAAATAAACACATTTCTAATACAAATTATAAATTTATAATGTTAAATGGGTTCCTACGTACTATTCTAAATCAAAATGAATCAGTCAGATAGTTCGTTAAATTCTAGGTCAATCACTTCGGTTTTGGTTTACATCATTAAAGCCTATCATCACGTAAGGTCTAAAGGGTAAATTTCAAGCTTAGATATGATTCAAATCACAGAGGGATTAATAATAATCTACTTTAAAAATAATAATAGTTTTTTCTTTATTTTAGTAGCTATCGATTTCGGTCTGTCTCAGTTCCATTAGCTGTTCTCAAACATCCATGCCATTAGCCGGGATTCGAACCCAGAACCTTGGAGAGACTGGCCTGATGCCTCAGATCACACGGCTACAGCGATCGGCTAGTACCACATGTGTTTGCATAGTTTATAGTCACCAGAGACAGTTTGTGGAAATAATGGAAAACTTCACGGAAGTAACTTTGCTCGCGCAACAGCTCAGAGGCCAGGATAAAAATG
Organism: Lepisma saccharinum; assembly: GCA_022664845.1. Taxonomy (NCBI): domain Eukaryota; kingdom Metazoa; phylum Arthropoda; class Insecta; order Zygentoma; family Lepismatidae; genus Lepisma; species Lepisma saccharinum. The sequence goes on from JAGDQP010002180.1 coordinate 32,362, forward strand.
GGTCATGTAAAAGATTCTCAAAGAAGTTCCTTTTGGTTCACATTGCGCGGGGTTACTTTTAACTGTAGCCTACTAAAATTAGTACCAGTCATTTTATTGTCCGCTGCGGCGCCTCATATCTTCACTGGCAATCTATACGTCACTCTCTAATATTGTGGGGCACAGTTTTTTATTCGCGTTATATAAAAAGCTCCGTAAGGAACAATGTGCTACTGATGCGTAGGGAAGTCGCACGAATTTTGTTCGCATGCGATTTGCGCAAAACCCCGAATGTTATTGCGGTGTCTAGTGTGAAGAGCTACTTTTGGTCTTGCGAATTTGCATACGCTTATATAAATTTTCATATGCATTTTTTTTTTTTTTTTTTTTTTTGGTTATGCATATCATTAATTTTAGTCTACGAATTTGACTATTATTATGAATGATTAAAGGATTAACGCATTTAGGTTGTTATTTGAATTTTGGTACATGTATGTGATTAACTATTATAACTATTTGCCATTGAAATATTCGAATATGCAGCAAGCATCTTGGAAATCATCGGTGCTCAGAGAGAACCAAGGAGGGTTTTGGACAGCGACCAGATATAGGACAAAAGGTCACAACAGTGTTGCACCTTCCAAAGCTATGATATTTCACTAGACTGATTACTACTGGAAATATCATTACAGCTATAATGTATAGGGAACTAGAGAGAAGTAAGTTCGCCTACAGTTGGAAATATGTCCTGCTGTCGCCAACATGTCCGGGTAAAACCCATTGTTCCAGCAACGTTCTGTGTACACGATAAGCCTAGGAACAATACCTTGTGAAAACTTTCGGTTTGTACCGATTTTCGCACCTACCTCCTTTTTCCCCTCGTCCGATGTGCATCCCAGTCAGCGAGCCTATGCTAGAAGCGACGCTTGGCTAGGCGGAGTAATATGTATTTTTTGTAACTATGTGTATGTGTAATTATATTTTGTATTTACACCTACCGTGAAAGCTTGTTTGGGTCACCGTTTGTTTTATCACTATTTTTAAGTGATCCGGGTCCCTTCATAACTAATAATCAGCCTGACAATGAATATAATAATGAGGAACTAAATTTCAGGGCAACCGTCTGCTACTGCCGTTACCTACGGGTCAGGTGACAGACCGCAGCATGTATTGTACTGAATGAACAGTGCAAGCCATGATTTCTTTCCTTTTTCCCCAGCTTATTTACATGATATCATCTCTGTATAAGTATCTGTACTTCTTCCCCTATGTGTATAGATTGTTTATATTTACTCTTTAGTGTCACACTCTCCTACTTTATTTCATTATTTTGTATTTTTCTCTCTACCATCCACCTCGCCAGCACGTTCTTCCCGCTGCTGTGTTTTGGAGCAACCTGCCCATGTTTTCCAGCAGGTGGCAGCACAGTACGGTGGATGTTTCAAAGCCTTCTCTTCTCATTCATTTCTCCTTTTTTTATTTTTTCAATAATTTTAATAAGTGTTTTAATGTATTATGTATTACAGAATGTATAGTTAGATTGTATGTCCATGTTAGTAGAGTGTGTACGTGTGACATCACGTCATTTATGTATAAATAGAGTTTTTTTAATCATGTTTACATTACACCACTACGAGTGGCAACCCTGTTCCGAGAACAGGTGTTTGGCTGGACACAGCAAGCTAGGCTGTTAGAAAGCGAGTCTATACATAGGGATAGAGAAATTGACTTGTAGTAGGTGAAAGCGAAACGAAGAGAGTCAGTTTTTATTTGGTTCGTGGACTATCCACAGCTATTTCGAGATATAAGTGTTCTGATATCATAGTCAAGTGCTTATACATCCGTTATCCGTCCAAGCATGGGCCTGGACTCAACACTAACATTTTGCGTTATCGTCTAACCTTTGGAAGTGACATTACGTTCAAACTTCATTCACTATTATTTTGTGTGGCATAAACAATCCAGTGAAACATTATTTGATAATGTCACTGTTCGTAATTTGTTTAGGTGTGTGAACATTTACAGTGTTTCTGATGACCACCTAATTGTGAAACTTAACTTATTTTTACGATTCTACACAGTAACGGCAATGTCAAACACTCATATCTTCACCTTGGTGCCAGTGTACACATTTGCAATCCTACAAACAATATATGCAGCAAAGTGTGTAAGCCAAGTTAAGTGAATTGTGCACTTAAGCATTACAAGTGAACTGGCCTAGTCCCGTCAGCGGAGACCTATCTCGGCATTCATGCCGTAAAGTCAAAGTTACCAGAGAGGTACGTTATGTACCTAGAATTAAACGAACTCTCAACTATCGGCTTTTAAACCCATATCAGTGCTAGTTTTTGTTGTACGAGTGAAGATTTTTTTTTTATCCATCACTTTCACAATGACAGTCAGACGTCATCATACCAAAAGACTGTAGGTCCAGAACTTTTACCACAACGTGTGACTTATCCGTAATGGTATCCTCTAGTTTGGAACATAATTAAACTTACCCAGTGATGAACACTTCAAGCATTACCAGGATTTTGTGGTTATGAATTTAAACCTGAACTATTCCATAAAAATGCAAATAGCTAGTGACGTCACTAATGAGTGTGTGTAAATAAGATATTTTTTTTATATATATATGAGCTCAAATGAAATAGTGTTGTTCTCAGAGGTGAAATATGACATGTATTAAGAAAAACATGTCAAAGTCTGTGAGGAGTGTCTTAGTGTTAGTGTAAATAGTGTGCTTTATCTTTCATCTCTACTCCCACCCTCCTTTGTGGAATAAATTCTTTATATCTATCTTGGAAACAACATATTTTCTTCTCTGGAATTGCTGGTAACCTGTCCCATGCTGAGTGAGGTCTTCAGAGGGGTAAGTACTGTATATTCAGTGCTGAATATGTGTTGTTCTGTTTCCAGGCTTTTAGGTTGGTGCAAGCAGATGACAAACCTAGAATTGGTTCCGGTTTTCTTAAGATACTGCCCTGGAGAATGCAATGATTACCCATATGGTTTCTAACTCATTTAACCCTGAGATCATCATATCCTCTGTGTGATATGTGTTTTTCTTGTTTTTGTTTTTTTAATCTCACGCCTCTCCTGATAACTTGTATTTCTCTTCTTTGATTTAAATGTGGCGATCCCAAGTAGAAGTAAATTAACAGGAGAATCTTGTGTTGCTGACCCCCCAACACTCCCCTTTTTGCTAATTTAATACCTTAATCTGCGTGAGAACTTTGTAGTTGAGGTGTATAGAGTAATTAAAATTAGTAATTCAAAATTTGCATCCCAATCATTTGGCACCTCATTTTAATCCGGCTCCTAAACCACAGGGGGCACTTTACACTAGTCTGTTAACTAGTCAATTGTAGTCCAGATCCGTAATGGGTTCCTCTTTAAAGCGAAACAAGGGATAACGTTGGCAAAACTTACAGGTGTGTTGCGCTATGTTCAGCAGGTGATATATCAGCTTATCCCATAAGTAATGTCGTATTTTTGCATCGTGAGGAAAAGGCCGACAACTTACCTGGAATACTACCCTTTAGTCAGGAAAATAGTCTCCATCGGACTCCACAACACTTCCACCTGTCAACCAGTTGTTGAATCCCCTGTTGAAAGAAGTCGCCCGTTTTGGAGGCAAAGAACCAGGTCACTCACTGTTCGTCGCACGTCATCCTCATTTTGCAGTGTGTTTCCGGAAAAGTGGTTTGGCAGGCAGCAGTCCGTTGGTGGAAGATCTGGTGAAAACGCCGGGGGAGTGTTTTGTCGCATCCACATTCCTCGATCTTAGCACAGGTTCTTCTTGTCGTGTGTGGGCGCGCGTTATCACCGTGGATGAGTTCACCCTTACGATTAACCAGGACGTTTCTCCAACAGTACAGTCCGTAGGCGTTCAACCTGCTGACAGTAGATATCTGCATTGATGGTCTGGTTACGTGGCAAGAGTTCAAAATGGATTATCCCACGGATATCCCATCAAACACTCAACATCACTTTGCAGGGGTTGAGATCCTGTCTTGGCCCAGTTTCTGCGGCCCCCCTTTAGGTACCCGCTGCCGTTTGTGTGTAATGTTATGGTAGAGGACCCATTTTTTAATTTCATCCCGTCACCATTCTGTCCAGAAATGACTTACGTCTGTGACGGGTGAGCAGGGAACTGCAGATGTCAATTCGCTTCTGCTTCTGTTGAGGCGTCAACGCATGGAGTACCCATTTTCCAATTTTCGTCATGTACCCAATGCAGATGACGATGAACGATCTAATGGGTGACATGGAGTTGGTTTCACCAGTTCTTCGACAGTTTGCATTGGATTTGCCTCCACCGCTGCGCGCAGGGCATCGTTGTCTAGCTGCACAGGTCTTCCTTCTCGTTGCTTATCTGTGAGGCTGGTGTCCCCTGATCGAAACCTCTGGAACTTTCACACATCCGCAGCACCTTGACCATATACGGCATTGATGTTTCGTGCCACTGCGTTGGCTGGATGTCCCTGGTGAAATTCATACAGCGTGACATGCCGTAGGTGGTCCTCCGACAGTGCTGTGATCAAACACAAGCCACACTTCCAAAACGTATACTGTTCTCCTTTTACATACAAGTGCCCTCTATGATTCAGCTATGGCACGTGCCGTCTACTAAACTATTCGCTCGTCAGATGGCGTCGTTGCAGTTATAATCACACATACGACATTACTTATGGGAGGGATAACACGATGTATTCATAAGTGAAATAACTTAATGGTGGAAAGCACCTATATTTATTTTTGGTCAAAGAGTCCGAAGACTTCCTGTATCTACTGTTTTAGAGAAGTTCAAATAAGTTATATGGACGGTAACAGCACTATGGCTTACGCCCGTCCCGTACTCTCTTAGAAAAACTTTATTTTTATATGGGCCAATCTAGTAACATTGAACTTCGGCCCGTCATGATTCACCCTTTAGCCATTAAAATCTACACCCATGCCTCTGCCGGGACTCGAACAAGGGACCTTCGACTTCATGTATAACAATAGAAAATTATATAAGATATGTAGGTTAAAATATTAAATAATAATCAAACTAACAAAATAATAGTAACTCAGATGTGGAAACTGATTGAATTGGAATGTAATGTAAGTAAAAGGAACACATTGCTGTACCGTGCTCGTAAATTCTGGAACTGTATTATGTCCCCTATGGGTGGGTGGCAACGTTCGCTGCCTTGTAATGAAGGGGTCATGGATTTGATTCCCGGTGAAGACATAAGTGGTTCAGAGTCCACGTTAAGCTGTAGGTCCCGTTCTTACGATGTCAATGGATCCGATGGAAGGCAATGAATGGCAAACCTCCACCGGATCACCAGTATATCACTTGTATGAGACTTAGTTACAAATTCTTTGAGTGTTTGTATTAATGTATCTCCATATAATTAATTGGGTATTTTCTCCTACAGTCCTGTAATTTAGAGGATATTGATTTTTTAATTGATTTGAATACGGAAGAAACTCAACTATCTTTACAGATCAATAAACCACATGCATATCACAGGAATTGTTACGTCTTTTTTATTTCTACAGCCTTTGTAAGCAGAGAATCAAGTTCTTAATTGGTCAGAGTGTGTGCTATAAAGTTTTTTCTCGATTTTCTCAAATGTAGGGTACACTTTTCCACTCAAGAGATTCAAAAAAATAAATCAATTTTAAATTATTATTGTTCTTCTGCCGTAAATAAAACATAATGGCACAAAATTATTTGTAAGCTTAACTGCCATCTATTGAGCAATATTTGAACTTTTATTATTTGTTCTAATTACTTAGAAAGTTTCATAAGTTCGCATTATTTCTTAATTTAATTTTATAATAATTCATTGCCTGTTTATTCGTTGCTAGGAAACTGTCTAATCATGATTCAATTAACATAAGATTATTATCATGGCCATCCATGTATTACTTAATGATTTTCGTGATCTTCATTCACTCATTGCACTATATGATTGTGTCCCCACTGCGTCCAAAAGAGAAAGTCTAACCCGTACACATCAACAATAACCGGAAGTTAGGGTAAGGCCCTTTGAATTTGAATGTATTTATCATCCTTTGAGATTGAATTGAATTTATTGAAGCCCTTTAGGCAAATTTTGGCTCAGGCCGAATGAATGATGATGGGAAAGTTGATGGAATGAAGGAAGTGGGAGAACCCCGAGGAAACCCACACACGCTGTTGGTCTACCACAACGCCCACTTGGCACGAGAAGGGTTCGAACTGGGGATCCCAGACACCAGGAGTGAGAGGCCGCGGGTGCGATTATCAAACGCGGTTTACTCTACGGATAAAATGAGAAGCAAGTTCGTGTACATAAATGTGTACGTAAAGCTGTACTTGTTTAATTAAAATTTGTCATATTGAATACCAGTGTTCGAGATGTGGGGGAGGAATTTCCCTCTCTTCAAAAAAATCTCCTTTTGCTCTCGTTTCCGAAATATCTACCAAACCTGATATATGAATAGACCAAAATTGGTACTGTGTACAGTCTTAGAAATACTTCGCCGTCTCTAGAAATTGGACAAATCGGACACTTTCGGATAATACCGAAGTCAAAATTAGGGAGCTGCTCCATTGTAATCACTTCATGTTCCTTGTACTCCTTACCTTTTTCGTATTTGAAACAATCAAACAAAACCTAACCTTAGTTAACTTAGCGTATTGAATCTGAAGCCAAGAATGGATAAAAATATGAAACTGCATGAAAAAATGGAGAGCACAAGGTCCGTGTGGAGTGATTATAATGGAGCAGAACCAAAATTAGTAGTATATCTTTTCTGTTTTGCAAAATAAAGACAGAAAAATGAAGTTTTTAGTGTTAATTTCTTAAATTTGTCAAGATATGTTTGAGGACTGTGGTGCTGAGACAGTTTAGAGAAATTTTATTCTTTCAGTTAAAAAAAAAAAAGTATCAAATGCTAAGTTTTGGTAGTGTGTTTCCATGTTCATGGTGTCCTCCATTGGTTGACGTGTGACGCTGGTTGCTTTTTTTGGTATAAAATTGTAGATGGCGCTGTAGTCCAATCGGTAAAACAGCGGACTTCAGATTGGTTTCATATTTGCAGGAACACCAGGGTTTACTCAACCTTACTAAAAAACACTACCAGGACTATCAAAGCCAATGTGGGATATGTTTTCGAAAGTGGCCACTATTTGTCATTGCAACTTTACTGCAGACGTTTTCGTTGTGTGTGCCCATTTTTCTTGCTCTCTTGGTTTAAAAAATAAAATAGTATTTTTACGCTTCCGCGTCAATTTATGGACTGAAACGATTCAAGAATATTACTATAATAACAGGGAAGACTGTCAATTGTTTCTCGTATTACTTCTAAACTATGTGATCACAAGTTTCCGGACATCCACCTGAAAATGAAGTACATGTGTGGGTCGCCCAATGGAGAACATTGACAGTCCACGATGTTGGCCTTGATGATAGCTTGCACTTTCGCGGGCATACTTCCAATTAGGTGGCGGAAGGTTTCCTCGCGGAGCGCCGAAATTAGAAGTGGTATCGATGTGATCTAACACGAAGTCGGCGTCCCAAAACATCCCAGAGATGTTCTTTCGGATTCAACTCCAACACTGCGCAGGCCCGTCCATTAGTGTAACATTGTTGTTATCCACACACAATGGTCATTCACGAACTGGTCTTCGATGGTAGAAGTGCTTAAAATGACAACGTAGGCTTGTGCCGTGAGTTTGCCACGTAAAGCAACAATGGAGCCAAGCTCCTTCATGAGAAACATGACCACACAGTAACCCCACCATCACCAAATTTCACAGTCGGCACTCTGCAGACTGGTAGATGTCGTTTACCAAGCTTTCGCCACACGCATATCCTACCATCTACCGTAATTCATCACCCCACTCAACGGTTTCCCACTGTTCTATGACCCAGTTTTAACGCTCCTTACATCACGTGAGGCGATGTTTGTCATTTGCCTGTGTGATGTGTGGCTTATGGGTAGCTGCTAGGCCTTGGAAACCAAGTTTCCGTACCTCGCGCCGAACAGTCATGGCGTGCTTTTAGTAGATCCTGATCCTGATGCTGCTTGAAATTCCTGGGTGATGGTGGCGATGGATGATTGACGATTACGCTGTACGACCCTCTTTTACACTCTGTTGTACTTGTTTTAAATCAAAATTATAATAGAGATTCATTTATATTATTTTTACAATGCAACGTAACGAAAGTAAAAAAAACTATGTTAATATAAAATGTTCCATGTAAAGCAGCCTTTATTAAATCTAACCTAATGGATTCCAATTCTAAAAACATTCAATCTACATGCAGTCAGCTCCATTGAACGCATTTTATTTACAATTGATGTGTTTATTTTGATTACTCCAAATGAGATACCAGATAATTACTTATCTCATGCAATGTCCATTCCCACAATACATTAGTGCACTTACAGGAGGTGACTACCATGTGGTGCAAATATTATACCTTTACCCAACACCAAATAGTAATGCAGTCAGATTTCCTTTAATCCAAAGTCAACATAGATCCTTTATCCAGATCAGGTTATAAGCACTGGTACATAATTACATTCAATAAACAATAAAGAAGTTCCAGTTTATAATTCCATGCAACCTAATTTTGGTATGCAGAAACTCTGAAGATCAAACTAATTACATACGTCAAACAGTCTATGTCTTCCATATAGCTATCCCATAAGTACATAAAATTAATACCATTTGTTTGTAGAGTCATATTTCATAACGCATTTCCTCCGTATAAAAATCAAAGGAGCAAACCAAACCCTATAGCACTGAAGATTCCAAAGTTTGACACAAGAATGTCAATCGAGGATGACAATTGCTGACTAGATTTCATTTGTTCCATCCATTGAAACATATAACTTGAATTCGTTCTTCACTTACATGAAGCTTACTTTAAGCTCAAACTTCCATCGCTCAGCACACTTGACGGTCTGTGGGGATCAACATGGGAGGTCGCCCTTATAAAACCCTCTGCGCGCTTATTGGTTGTACACGTCCCTTCACGTATCCACTTCGCTAGCGGAAACAGTAGACCTGAGGATGTTCAAGAGGGTGAAAATCTTGCACACAAACTTCCTACACAAGTGGTACTTAATCACCTGACTACGTAGACAGGGTTCCCACTCACCTGAAAAAGTCAGGGAATCCAGCTTAGCACTAAAAAGTCCTGGAAAAGTCAGGGAATTTGATAGCTTATTGTTTGAAGTTCATTTAGCTACAGCAGGCATTTAATGTTAGATCGTTTTTGAAATTACTTGGAGGCTAATGTCCCAACCATGAAGCAATTTAAGAAAAGAATACAGTGAAATATTTTGATGTATCTTTATTTTCCCATGGAATTATGATACATATATATATATATATATATATGAGGGACATTCAAATGAAACCCGGTCAGTGCGTCTAACTATGCCTTACATGTAAGGTGGCACCACGTAACTGCGGGTATGGTGGCGCCATCGATTGGTAGAGAGGCTGACGCGTGCGCACCGTTTGACGTTGCATAGGTTTCACGCCGAAGAGAAGGTGGTCACACAAGTTATCGTCCACTACCGAACATGCAGGCGAGTAAGCAGGAACAATGAGGAGTGATTCGGTTTTTGGCGGCGGAGGGAGTTGGAGGCCGTGAAATGTATCGACGGATGAAGGCTGTGTACGGTGAGTACAGTCTGCGTCGTTCAAGTGTTGTTGAATGGCGCAAAAGATTCCTTGAGGGGCGCAAGTCACTGGAAGACGATGCCCGTCCTGGACAGGCTCATCGTGTCATCACACCGGAAATTATTGCAGAAGTGAATGCTTTAGTCTTGGACAACCGCAGAATCACCGTGGACGAGATCCATCGGTTACTGGGTATTAGCGTGGGCACCGTCCACACCATAATGCATCAACACTTGGACTTTCGAAAAATTTGTGCGCAGTGGGTTCCCCACCAACTGACCGCCGAACAGCGCAATACTCGAATGGTGGTAAGGTCATGATGTCCTTCTTTTTTGACCACAAGGGCCCACTGCTTGTCGAGTTCCTGGAACGGGGTACCACCATCAATGCCCAGCGTTATCAAGCCACGTTACAGAACCTTAGACGAGCCATCAAGTCGAAACGCCCAGGCATGTTGTCTAATGGCGTTATCCTCCTGCATGATAACGCCCGCCCACACACGGCCAATGCGGTGAAGACGACATTGCAGCAGTTTCGGTGGGAAACGCTGGAACATCCACCGTACAGTCCCGACCTCTCCCCGTGTGATTTTCATGTGTTTGGACCTCTAAAACGAGCTATTCGCGGACATCGATTCTCAACGGACGACGAACTGTGTGACTGGGTCCAGGCCTGGATCCAACAGCAGCCTACTAGCTTTTTCAAGGATGGAATCGACCGGCTAGTGTCGCAATGGGATAAATGTGCCAACAGTTGTGGTGACTATTTGTGAGTATGTGTACAGTGTATCACTACATGTGTGAGTATGTGTACTGTGTATAACTACATTTTTGAGTTAATACAATCGTTACCGTTACTTTACACTAGTGACCGGGTTTCATTTGAATGTCCCTCATATATATATATATATATATACACAAAATGGAGTACCTGGAAATTTCTGAGTAGTGACCTGGAAAAGTCAGGGAATTTGATCTTGGCAAATGACTGGGAACCCTGGTAGAGTCCGTGAGTTTCTTAAACGTCCGATTCTGCTGTCTCGAGCTGTCTACTGACTATGAGATCGCTGACCGTGTATTTTATACGGTAGATGGCAGTAGCGTGTCGCCCTCTATGATATAAACACACGTTTTGCAGAGTGTCCGGATGATTTTGATCAAGTAGTGTATTTCTCCTTTTGCTCTTCTTGCAGTAACACGAAGACGAAAGTTATTCCTTTCGAAAAGTTGTTTAGTTATCTAACTAGTAGCAGTAGTATCATCTAGGCACACAGACCATATAATACGGGGTTTACTATGGTGTTAAACTTTGTTCTACATGTCACTATTTGAGAATACCTGTAGCTGCGGATGCTGATAATACTGCTTGGACTTCTCATTTCTTAGGGCCTGTGTGGAACGTTGCTTGGCAGTCGTTGTCTGATATATGGCTGGTCGTAGTGAATAACCGGCTAGGTCGGGAAAAGTAAATTTTACAGGAGAGCAGTTTGAAAGCTCTGATGGTTACTGTGTTTCCTGATATAAATAAATAAAATAAATATACTTAAGTCAACACATCCTGTAAGTTCGTCAGTTTTAGGAATTCGAATCAACTAATTCTACACAATGTAGAACTCACGAAAAGGAGTTTATACCTTTAAAAACTCAATTTTACAAAAAAAAAAAAGTCGACAGCTGGTTATTCACTACGACCTAGCCTTATATATACCTTACTTTTACCTTAGGATAAAAGCTTCATTCAAGCTTATAAAACTCTCTTGTGTACAAACATTCCCGGTAATCAAGGAATGTCTGTATAGCATAAGCTAATATTAGTTACTTGTAGTGAAATGAAAAGCAAGTTTAATATGTCTCAATAGATTCTTTATTTCAAGGAATCTTCTCGGTAATCCAAGAGTGAACCATGTTCTATGAGTTCGGTGGACGAACTGACGATACAGTCAGTACATTTAGAATATGTTTTTGTACGTAAAGCAGTTCGGTTCAAGGCTGTAACTCGAGGATCTCGTGCATAACCTGGCTTCTATGCTGGGATCGGTGCACCTCACTCACAATATGAACACTCGCTCGACAATCAATCCCACCCTGCGAATACCAAAACACAGATCTCAGATCTGTTCTAAATCTTTTCGAGATCGAGCAGTGGAATAATCTTCCTTCGGCAATTTGCACAGCTAACTTCCTAAATAGCTTTCGAAATAAGCTTTAGACACACATTCTGTAACACGCATTGCAGTGTTAAAAAATAAATAAATAAATTTCAATGAAAGTTTTTTTTTTTTATGCTCGTGCTTCGATTTGTACCTTCGTTCAAATGCGTTATATTTAATATGTTTTGGTATTATCCTTGTATTATCTAATTTATTCCTTAAACTCATTGTATATATATATTTACCTAGGCCAGCTCAAAACATCAAATGCCAAGTTGACTAATGAAGTAAATAGAAGATGTGTAAAATGGCGAGGAGTTCGTTTGAAAGACTACACTTTATTTTCAAAAGCAAACTTCCAATGTGTCTGAAGCGTACAGTTTATAATCAATATGTCTTACCTGTGATGATGTACGACTGCGAAACGTGGACATTGAATGCGCAAACGACTCAAAGATTGAGAGTCACACAAAGAGCAATGGAGAGATGCATGCTAGGAATAACCAGGAGGGACAGGAAGACAAATGAATGGATTCGCGCACAAACAAAGGTAGAGGAAGTAATCAAGACTGCGAAGAAGCTGAAGTGGAAATGTGCCGGTCACATGGCTAGACGAACAGATGGAAGGTGGACGACTAATGTACTACATTGGATTCCTAGAGAAATAAACGACGTCCATAATGCAAGATGGGTAGATAAAATCAAGCGTTTTTCAGGAGCTACATGGATGAGGATAGCAGCAGAGCGAGATATGTGGAAAGAAAAGTGGGAGACCTTCATCCAGCAGTGGATAGAAAACGGCTGAATATGATGATGATTATATATATTTGGGGGTGGGGTAGAGAGGGTTCTAAATTGGGTCTGTATCGATAAAGTGGGAAGGCAGGGAAAATGAGAAGAGAAAGAGAGACATTCAATGTAATTGGGTAACGTTCGTGCATTATTGTCATTTTTAGTCTTTTCTTAGGTATAGATTATTGTGTGTGTACTCGTATAGATGTTTATCAACTTCGAGAATTTTATAGTTATGATTATTTTTCTTCTGATACGTAAATCATGTATCACGGTTAAGTGGAAGACGTTATCAGCCTCAACTTCGCCATGTAAGGTAAGTCTAAATAAATAAATACTTGTATATGAGTACACTTTATATAGATGTCCATGACAACCCAATAGGCTAACTACATTCATAAAAACACCAGAGCAAATCGGGGATTACCTTGAAACTTCCAGCGTTTGTAGATCATGGATTTGATTATACATAGTAATAATTACGATCGTGTATGTAGCCTTATACACGAACACAGGCCATTACAACTGCTTTTATAATGTGATTGCATTTTTTGATGGTTATACCTAATTACTTATAAATCTTTTCTGTTTTCTTCTTTCAGCTGGAATTAAAGCGGGAATAGTTGGAGCAGCTGGTTTTGCAGCGTTTTCCACTTTGATAGACTATTATATGAGGCCGCATTAATAGCAGTTAAGCTTTTATCTTTGAAAAAATTAACTGTTGTTGTAAATACTTAGATATATATGTTGTATTTATTAAAATATTTGTACAAAACTGTTTTTTTTTTTAATTGAATATCCATAGTCGTAAGACAGTAATCTTAAAAGCTCTGTCTGGTATAAATATCTACACTGTTGCACTAATCTACATATGTACCTCGTTGGACAATAGGAACATCATCTGGTCCGAAAATTTTGACTCCTGAGGTCCAGTCATTTATTCTTGGTCTTCATACAACACACTCAACAATTATGTTACGGTATTTGTATTGCCTAAAGAAAGGACATGATTGCTTAAATTGTTCCGCACCAACGGGCGTCATATCATTTACTAATAATATGCTAGTGTCATCGTTTGCGGGACCAAGTGTGCTAGCGTGATCTCTTCACTCAAAGAGCTCCCGCCCATCCTGACTGAGGATTTCTCTGGCTTGCTTCAGTCACACCAGGCCAAATGACGGGGGATGGCACCTTCAGCATCCTTTCCCCATCCCGTCCTAAGCCTTAGATGCCCAAAGGCCATCCATATATAAAATTCAGTCACACCAGGCGAATATTTTTCCATTCCTTTTCCCGCGAAATGTGAGGGTCATACAATAAGTAAAGAAACAACGCCCTCTAGTTCTGAAAAAATATTATTTCTGTCATCCCTGCCACTTATTTATAATAGTAGCGCTTTGATCTCTCTTCAAATAGATTAACCTTCATCGATGATGGAAGGATGAGAAGTCGTCTGGAAATTGCATTTTGAAAGAACAGATTTCTAGTGTCTGAGGGAACAAACCCCGTTTGGAATTTAGGCGCTGATGCTCAAGAAATACGATAGCAGTTGTAGAAAAAAAGTTGGCATGATTCATCAGTATAGAAGTGGTCGAACAAGTCTTTCCGATTTTGAGCATCCGAGACAATCCATTGAAGTTTCGCCGGTAAAGTGTTTACTAACGATTTGAAATAACAGCGTAGTATAACTGGAAGGAGGAAATAAACGCCAAAAATGCGAATGTAGCATCTTTGGCGGTTTATTTCCTTCTTCCAACAGAATTCAACTAGTGAGTACTACAGTAAAATTAAAACAAGCCTGCGATCCTGAAAAGATGTGGTTTATAGAGAAAGTATTCCTTCTCAACGATAATACTCGCCCCATATATAGATTTAACTGTAGAAACTAGTAACAAATTGGGCTGGGGCTGCATCCACCTCACAGCTCAGATCTCGCTCCCTCACTTTTTTCTTTGGATCCCCTTAATACGTGTTACTTGACATCAGGTTTCATAGCAACGAGAAAGTGAAAACAAATGTCCACAACTGGCTCCATGATCAGTACATAGAATTCTTTACTGTCTGCATATTAATATAGCAGCGAATTCGGCCGACAAACTTTTGAGTAAGTAGTACATCAAGAAATAATTTAAAAAAAAAAAGTCTTGGGCTGGACTGCAAAAAGTGTAGGAAAATTAATTTGAGATTGAAATTTCCAATACTATTTAACAGTAGAGTTGAACGGCATGGTATCGTCAAAGACCTTAACCATGCCCTATCTAAAAATCCATATTCCAAAATGCCAAAGGAAGGAAAGGATTCCCATGCTTAAAGTTCAATCACTTGCCGTATGAGTGACTTACGTAATCACTGCCATTCAACAGGACAATGACTGTCTGTCTCGGTAATAGCAAACTAAACGTTCGTTGCATGTATGCAATTATTAGTTTTTTTGTGTAACCACGCATTTAAAAAAAAAAAATCGTTCGGCAAAGGAAATTTAAGATAAAATAAATCGTATGGGCGGTAACAGCACTATGGCTTACGCCTGTCCAGGCAAAGGAAATTTGTTTGAGATAATGACTTGCCGCAAACAAATTATTGTTACTTGCTGGAAAGCAGTCTTATTCATGTTTATTTCGACCCAACTTTACTTCAGAAATATTTTGGGAATCCCTTGCGCGTCCATTGTACAATTTTGAAATATGCATTTTCGGTTAAAGCTGCTCTGAAAAATTATATAACACAATCTTGTATGTTGTGCGCAGAATCAGTACAATTCAGATTTTCGTAATTTCTCGCCAGTAATCTTATGAAATAATTATATAATACTGAACGTTTCATCATTTTAGTAGTGACATCCTTGAGAAGTCAAACTTAAGGATAATCTAAAGCAACAATCTCCAACAAAAGATGGCAGCACTACCTCCGTATATGTCTAATGTATTTTCATTGTTACTCGAAATTTCCTTGCTGCTCCTACAAATTCAATCCTAGAGAGTTCAAACTTTCAGGGAAGAAAGGTCATAACCAATTCAAGAGCATGATCGATACCAATTTTTACTTTTCTTTTTTGTTCATTGTTGAAAGAGCTTTATTGTTATAGGTTTTCACAACAAACAACAAAAAAGAAATTTAAAACTCGGCATCGATCATGCTCTTGAATTGGTTATGACCTTTCTTCCCTGAAAGTTTGAACTCTCTAGGCTTTAATTTGCAGGAGCAGCAATGATATTTCGAGTAACAATGAAAATACATTAGACATATACGGAGGTAGTGCTGCCATCTTTTGTTGGAAATTGTTGCTTTAGATTATCCTTAAAAGAAATCTTCAAGGGCGGAAGAAAGAAACCAAAATTTCTACAGCAAATGCAAGAGGTATGTCTGGGACTCCCATTTTTTCTTCTTCGATGGAACAAAATTCCTCTTTTAATAAAAACAGATTTCATTTTGAAATAATAACACTAGTAATTTGTTATAAAGATGAATACAGATTACAAACAGTTACGAAAATTTTCAGAGTATTTGAAATTTCATCTTATGTATATTTGTGGGGTTATTTGTATTTTGACTGACACTACCGTGCAGCCGTAGCTCACTGGTAGAGCGTTGGCGTAGTTTTCGGGAGACTGTGGGTTCAATCCTAAGCGGGCGACTATCGTGATAGGGTTTTCTCTGTCGTACCAGGCAAATGCCGAGATGGCGCCTTCAACATAGACCTTCGCACTAGATGATCAAGAATTCCCTCTTATTGACTCACTGATGAGACAAGCATGTTACCTCCCTTCAGTGTTGTTATCTTAGGATTTTATTCAAAATCATACGCTACATTATCTTTCAAAATATATTTATTTGTGTATAAACTCAATAATGTTTTCCAAGTACAATTACAAGTAATTTTTTTATCTATTTCCTGATATATAAATTTTCATAATTTTATTCGATATGTCGTTCTTATATACTTAAGAAATTACCTTCTTTTTAAATAATAATATACATAAAATATAACTGAATTGAATTAGAGAAGTAAGTTGATGAGACACTTATCACCTTATTTACTTCGACATATGGCAGTGAGCGTTCTGGTTGGTTTAGAAAATCAAATACAAATCATATATACACAAACAAATACGTTGCTAAATGGTACAAAATGTGGTAATATACAAATACTTTTAAAAATAAAATAATTTACACAAATTTCATATATATATATATATGTTCATGTAGTTATATTGAAACAGTTGTGTTAAAGAAAAGGACACAGTTGTTTACGAAAAAGCTTGGATAGAAGAATTGATACAGAAGAAAACCTATAGTATATTTTTATGTATCAAATACACAGCTGAGAATGACATTCTTTAAGACCGCTTCCACAGTCATCCGTAGCTACGGACTACGGATCCGTATTGTTTGATTTTAAGGTCCGTTACACAGTCATTCGTAACACGTGATCACCATATTTCTTTGTCAAGAAAATTTCCTTTTTTTTTTTATACCCTAAAAAAAAAAAAGAAAGCGATTGAAATCTTCGAGCACTGGCAACCCTTCACTGTCCATTTTCAAAAAGCGGAAAATTTAAATGCAAACTTGTTTATACGGAACAACACTACGCGTGAATGTGAAAGCTCCCACTTGATCAATGGAATTGGTTGTCTTCCGTATAGGGCTCTCAGTACAGCCCACGGACGAATACGGATGACTGTGTAACGGGCCTAAAGCAACGACCTCTGAACGTAGATGGCAGCACTGCCTCCGTCAAGAAGTGCTTAGCGGAAGTGTAGAGACTGGACAGTGAAAGGCTTCGTTCAACGGACATACACTATCCATATGCACGTGTTACATTACATCAGCATCTTCCTACCTCTAGCCTAAGCCCCATTTTCTGCCACAGAACTCCTACCGGATTTGACTCTTTTTTTTTCTCTGATTAGACTTAGGGTCAGTTCTACAATCGACCGCTAAACTTGTAGTCAGCGCTAAGTTGAGGCCAAGTCTGATTTTGGCCTCAACGTAGCGCTGACTAGAAGTAGCGGTCGATTGTAGAACTGACTCTTAATACCCGATTATGACATTTTAATTATTGTTCTTGCCACCTTGGCTTATTCCGGATAACAAGCTAGCTCCGGTTGCGAAAAGGCTACACTAAATAACAGAAGAAATGTTTCCTGAAGGAGCTGGACCATACATGGAGACGGAAGAGGCAGGAGGTTCTAAGTGGCCTGGTCATGGATTTGGCAGCAAATGAGAAACCAGTTCATGTCGATTTTTTCAATGATTTCGGAGATATATTTAATGATGACTATCTGCAGTGATTGTGATGGTGGCCTTCCAAACTTTGTTTTCTATTTCTAATTTTATTGTAACTGTTACATTTTTATTCCATCTCCGATTTGATAACGCTTCGGAAGCCTTTTGAAAATGATCGGAAAGTAAGAAGATGGTAATTTCAGGTTGAGTTCATGAACAATTTGTCATAACTTGCCTTAAAATTTTAATTTTATATCGATTTTTGCAATCAATTTACTGCTCCAATACTCATGGGTGTCTACTAATTTTATGACTTGAAATTCCCTGAGTTTTCCAGGTTTTCCATATTTTTTTTTCCAAATTCCCTCAGTTCTTAGTACAACGTAACATGTAAATAATACGCAATGGCATTTCTTTAATCCCACCACCACCCAGTCCAAGCATCTTGTACATTATTGGTATTTCACGAGTGAAAAAAAAAAAGATAATAATAATATTTTTTTTAAAACAGAGGATTTTAAAACATTGAAAAATTCTGGTCAGCAGTGGGAATCGAACTCATGATCTCCTCCTTACCGGGCCAGTGCTCTTACCAACTGTGGACAGGTCCACCTCATAAGGTTCCCTGAGTTTCCCCTCATAAATTATAGATTTCCCTGAGTTTTCCAGATTTATAAAATTCCCTGAGTATTCCAGGGTGGTAGATACCCTGAATACTACTTTTTAACTGCCTAGAGGCTTTTCCCCCGAGGCATTAAACCGTGTGGGCGCATATGGTCACTAATGTATTTATTTTCGTTGCACGAAAATCCAATGCTGCTCCTACAAATTCAGGCCTCGAGGGTTCAAACTTTCAGAGAAGGAAGTTCATAACCAATTCAAGAGTTCTATCCGTGCCCATATTTTATTCTTTTTGTTCATTGTTATTAGAGAATTCACAGCAACAATCACGCGATTTCAACAATGAACAGGAAAATAAAAACATCGGCACAAAATGAACTGTTGAAATGGTTATGAACTTTCTTGTCTGAAAGTTTAAACCCTCTAGGTTTGAATTTGTAGGAGCAGCATTGAAATTTCGTAAAACGATAAAATACATTACAGACATACGGATGCAGTGCTGCCATCTTAAGAGCTATGAGGATGAGACCTACAGTTTTGTTATAGTGGGGCTCTAAACCACTCCTTTCCGGTTTTAAACTCCGGAACCACACGCACAGAAAGTAACCGTGCTATCCATTGAGCAAACAGGGATCTCGATTTATAATTATTATAAACAATAATACTGAATTCGTCCTCGTACTTTGACATCAAACTAAAGGCGATTTATTTACTCGTCCGGGTCTAATAACAAAGGTCGCAGATCTCGGACCATTATTTGAGAGGCAAACTCGTACCCTGCTCACAGCTGTCGTCCGGTTTTCCAAAGTTTTTCTTTGTCACTTCAGGTGATTGGCACCGTGAAGGAAAATTGAGGTGCTACTCCGCATGATATTAATAATACGAACTCGTACTGCTCTTCGCATGGAAGGAACATCCATTAACCAATAGTTTCAACCCTCGGCAAGGTTCGGCTGCTTTAATAATTGTTCTGAGATTGAGATCCTATGAATTTTGTCCGCGCACTCATGAACGTCAAGTATATCTCCTTACATCAATTTCGAAGCATCTTTATTAGTATTTCAATACTCCGGTCACATGACAGCATAACGATTCGATACTACTTCCGCCTCAAAAATACAGAAACTACTGCAGGAATTCATTCTCTTTACTTCAATCATGGATGGTATCTAAAATTAAGGCTATAGCCACTACCTTCCATATTCCTTTTACTGGAAAATGTGCTTTCTGAAAGACGCCTTTCTCGGCTTAGGTAATCGACTCCTATGCAGTCGTTTGGCAATGTGAGTAGACTGTGATTTACATTGACTCATATATTCACAACAAATGCTCTCTCTCTTCACAAAGATACAGTGCTTTACTTTGTAACAAAATCGTCGTAAATGTTGAACTTGGTACCTTCCTCAAAAATTCCTGGAAGAAGGTTCACTGTTTTAACACAAAGCTTATTAAAAAAGAAAAAAAAAATGAATTTTAGTTTTAATTCTTATTGTAATTTTATTATTCTTGGATAGGTTAACCGAGTTCAGTACATTGTAATTAAGTACTGGGGTTCGATTCCAGTCAGAATTCACTGGTGGATTGCATCCTTAGAGACGCTGTTCTATACAGCTGTTCATAAACCTTGAAAATCATAATTTGGCTGTCTTTTTCCTTTTTAAATTTACTAGTCTCTCTCTCTCAAGCAAACAAACTCTGAGAGACTTGTGCATATATGTCTGCATTCTAAATCCTCAACGTCGCTGAAAATTCGACCAACATCACTAATTATGAATCAAAGGCAAAGACAATTAACTATTTAACATACATGATCAAACAATAAACAAACATATCGTAGCCACTGTAGTGGTTTCCATCCATACCAAATGGAAATTATTAAATCAAAGTCACTTAAGAAATTATTAAGTGCAAACCTGTCAAAATATTGGTATATTTCCTGTTTCCTCAAGCTTGTAAAGAAATACGTATTTAGAGTCACTTTATTATATTTTTCTGTCAATTACTGTACAGAAACTTTACTGCCAGTGACATTTGTGTGTGTTTAAAAGTGAGTTTTATCGGATCTATTGCCGTCTAAGAGAAACCTGTTTTACCAAAAAACAGCTTTAAAAGTATACAAGAAATTTCGATGGTACTTTTTATACATTTACTCTTAGAACCTGAGACATGTCAATGAACATATGAGAAAAAGTACATAGCAAAATATATCAAAAACACCACTGACAGAAATTACTGACCTGGCATATCACTTTTGCAATAAAAGGTACAATCATATCACCTGAGCTCAAATATTAGTCATCGCGTTAGATATCCGGAACTCGATACATTACCTGTAAACCTATCTGTTATAATATTACCTTTATCTGTGAGCTATGTTTGACGTATACAATTCAGATATATAAGAATGCAGATAATGGTTTCAGCTCAGGAATGGAATGCTTCACATATGTCACACACATCTTGATCATCTATTATTTAATTCGCCAACTTCATTCATTACGTTGTTCCAATCAAAGCCAAGTGTTCCATTTTGTAGCCGCAACACATTCGATTCTGGTAGTGAACTTAACAGTTGCTGGAATGGCGGGTATCTGTGTAAAGTTTTGCTGTCCCCAACAACAATAAGTTTATGTTTCGCACGGGTTAAAGCCACAGTCAACCTTCGTTTGTCGCTTAAAATCTCTCCTTCCTGTAATAATAATAATAATAATAATAAACATGTATTTAGAGAATCTATGAATTATTCTGGAAAATATGAATACGTACATAATTACATATGCAGTGAAAGAAGTAGTCGTCTAATGCTTATGTATGCGTAAGATTTATAAAAAATGATAAGGAGCAAGTCCGATACAGCATAACGAGACAGGAAAAAGGGTGAAAGCTGACTGTTTAAAAGGTCCTGCTGAGTAAGTTTATATAAAGGTATTTTTTCAATTCGAACAAAATTTTACAATAAATTAATTACAAATTTTATGATTTGCCTTATATAACAATGAATATACTTGTCAAAGAAAAAAGTGTGCCTCCATATGTAAGACGAGTTCAAACTACGTAACATAACCATACTACAAGAGTTCCAACAGCTCTTTTTATTTTCTGGTATCGTTTCTGCGACGGTTAATAACAGTAGTAGTTTACAATAGGGTTTGAAACCCGGGCTTTTAAAAAAAAACAGCTCACCTGGACCCACGTTTCTTTTTTCTTTTCTTTTTAAGGGGGGCTCACTGGAATTTTCAGTTTTTTTTAGAGGATTTCAAAAATAAAGTGTGAATGCATGTAAGTGTGTAGCTCAGCCGATAACGGTATATCACTTTTGTTAAATTTGAATTTACTTATAGCCTTTAGGCATCTATGGCTCAAGGTCGGGATAGGGTAGGGGTAAAGATACGGAAAACGGGTTGACCAGGGTCTAACTAGAAGGCCACAATTTGCCTTGTGTAACTGAGGAAAAGCCCCTCAAACCTCAGTCAGGATGGTCTGCCGCTCGGATCGAACCCAGGAACTCCCGAATGCGAAGCAAACGCTCTACCAACTGACACTACTGTGGAGTCGGGAGGCTTGGAGCGGGGGGTGACCACGCTTGGTCTGTGCATCAGTCAAGACATGGAATGGTTCGATGACCACGATAACTGAAGGTCTCGGTATTGCCCCCACTCACCAGGGAGACTTGAGTAAAACGAGGGAAATTCCTGTTTGGGATGATCCCACTGATGCGCCTAACCAGAGTCTAAATTGCCACTTGGTCGTCCGGAACACCAACCCACAACTAATGGAGTAATAATAGTGCTTTTCTCCCCTTTATTTTGATATTATTTCTTGATTAGGGATACAAAGTGATAAATGATAGTATATAGCATCTGTTGTAAAATTTATATTATTATGAACAATAGTTGAAGATTCTAGAAATAAATTTTGCACGGATTTGATATTACAGAATAAATAATTTTGATCTTACAAAGACGTGATTTATTATTACAGTATATAAAATACTGTAATAATAATTTCGTTTGAAAATAATGTGTAAATAAAGGCAAAGTAAAGATCTTCAAAATCTATAATATATTTAGTAATAAGAGCTAATAATCAACTTTTGGAAATATGCTATTTAATAGCTTAAAGATTTCGGGCTGGGCCCACCTTCGCAAACCCTGGCTTACAATAATATTATGCTTCAGCAGCTTGTATGATTGCTATGTCCGTCTGTCAGTCGACAACTTTCAACTCAGGAACTACTAGGGCTACGAAAGTGGATGAACTGAACTGAATTTATTTAAGACCTTTAGGCAACTTTGGCTAAGGCCGTACGAATGATGATGAGATATTTGGTGGAATGAAGAAAGTGGGAAGAAACGGGAGAACCCCGAGAAAACACGGACACACGGTGTTTGACCACCACAAAGCCCACATGACACGAGCCAAGATTAAACCAGGAACCCCACACACGGGAGGTGAGCGCTCTACCACTGAGCTATTGCGGCCTACGAAGGTGGTTGAGGTGATGTTCGAAAGGTCTTGGTGAACATTTTCTAACACAATACGTCACCAAATTGGACGCTCAATGCTGAAGCCTAGCGGTAGCTTATGTGCTCCGGTTTACTTTACATAATATACACAAACCGAAATTTAAAAAAATAAACGAAAAATAGATAAATTCACACAAAAGAACGAATCGAACTTTTAATTTAAACCTGTAGCAAATCGTAACATCCGTTTAAAATTTTACAGAGTATACACGGAGAGGTCTATATGGCCGAGCAAAATAAATATATCAATCTGTCACAGACGGTGATAATCACCTGTATCAATTACAATATACAAAGCTCATATTTAATGTTCACCTTGATATTGGTGGGCCTATTAAAACTTAACCATTATTTAACCTATTTTTTTACAAACATAGCACATTAGACTGGTTTCATATTTACTCTCAAATAAGTACAAAGTTACGGAAGCAGGACAACTTAGAACAATCATTTTCCTACGATAACAGAGGTCGTGGGTTCGATTCCAGCGGCCGACCATCCTGACTGAGGCTTTTTTCCAGGGTTTTTCCTCAGTCACACTAGGCAAATTCCAGGATGACGCCTTCAACATAGGCCCTGGCCGACACCTCCCTGAATCCTTTCCTCTCCCCTATCCCGACCTGAGCCTTCGATGCCTAAAGGCCATAAATAAAATGCAAAATAATTACTACAATAACCAATTAAAAAGTTATAGTACTTTGAAAAAAGAGCGATTTCAAGCGTTTATAAGCTATGAGACGCCAACGAAATAATAATAATAATAAAAAATCAGACCAGATTCGGAATCACTTACAAAACTATAAAACATCACTAAAATTTATCTAAATCACGGACTGTCACTGTGACCTTCCCTTGTTAGAACTCTTACAACAACATCAAGTAGAAAAACGATGTAAAGCTTTTGTTTATTATTGAAAAGGCTTCTTTTTAAAGTTGATTGCGGGTTCCAATATAATTTCCAGTAGATTTAGAAATGATAAATACTTATTAAACAGCGAAGTAATAAAAACATACATCTATATCGTATATCAAAATAGGTAGAACTATTTACCTTAACTACAAGGGAAAACAATAATAAAGCGCAATCAGTATTGCCAGCTCACTTGCCAACATAACCCTACTTCATATTATATGAATTATAACAAACAGGAATAGTAAATAGTCAAATTTCGGCATATACTGTAATATCCGTCATACAAACAGATATAGCTTGTGCAATTTATCAGTTAAAAAACCTAGGTGAGGCCGAACTAAATTCAGTGGTTGGTTGGTTGGTTGGTAGGTAGGTAGGTAGGTAGGTAGGTAGTTAGTTCCTTTATCTCTCTGGGTTTGTACCAAATTTCTACACGGAAGAAATTACAGCCTGTTACTGAGACCAAATCAGACACCCAAGTGCAACCAAAGCTTACAACTAAATGACAAGAGAACTCATTTTCTCCATCACGAAGAAGTAGTTCCAACCATTTGTAGCTGCTCTGCTCCTTTGTTTTTTGTTTTTTTTTTAAACTATTGAAGTTTTTTTTTCAGTCCGTCATGATTTGACATATACATCTAGTTAAAATCCACAAACACCCATGTCCCAGGCGGGATTCGAACCCGCGACCTTCGAGTCGCTCGCCTAACGCCTTAGACCGCGCGGCTACCTGGTCGACCCCTTTGGTGTACTCTACACTTATAGTTTAGTTTCCTTAAACTTCTTGTACAAAGCTCGTATAGCAGGAGTTTCATTATAATCAGTTCCAAGATTTGGTTAAACTTGTGTCTAATTTGGTTTCAATAAATCATTCAATATACTGTCCTTCTTCCTGTGGACATTAAAATTAGCTGAAGGAGAAAAGAAATAAAAGAAAACTTGGTGCAAAGTGTTGCTGTGAACCAAACAAACGAACAGACTTACAAAAAACAACTTTATACAGAATACAGAAGAAAACCTTCTCTGAAATGGTACATCACGACAAATTTAAAATGGTACAAACTTTTACACTTTATCTTTGAGTATGAAAGAAAGACTGAAGTTGTACAGATAATTTTCGGACATCCTGTATATGAATGTGTCTAGTTAGGACTCTTTAAAATTTCAATAATGGAAACATGAAACGCTAGTAAAATATTTCAAACTTTGCTTACCTTAATATCCATACTCTTTCCATCTTCTACTCGTAAGGACTTAGTACATGAGTAAAAGATAACTTCCTTATCTCTCCCTTGGTACTGATCAACGGTATTCACTTCCACTTCTTTGTAATTAGTTATTGGAGACACCACATCGCTATCAACATAATGCCATAACAACTTGCGAAGTAAGGTTACTTGTGCTCGGAAAGGAGATATAATTCCAACTTGATTCAATGGAACACCACCCTGTAAATAAAAATTAAGAATTACACATCCTAACATACTACATTGTGTACACTGTAAAAAAAAAATAGCCGCTGCCCTGACGTGCATCATACCGGGATCTCCCAGTTACCAGCTCGGTGCTCTACGAATTCAGCTATTATTATCTCCCTTTGCTTTACGGAATAGCATGTTTTATCTTAAAGAAAATACAGAATACGTAATCGCGACTATTCCTGGTAAATCTAACATCGTGAAAACAATAACTAAAATTTTTATTCCTTAGTTTCATAGATTTTCATGAATACCAGACTCCTACAAGTTTCATACTGTACTACGATTTTTTTATTCACTCATTCAAAAATATAGGTAAATAGAGGCCGAAAGGATATGTTGAGAAGTACAACCAAAGAAATTCCAAACTGTATTGAAATATTATTAATTCAACTTTGTAGACATCGTATTGCATTCTGCAATATCTAGTACAATACACCGAGTGGCCATAGCTAAGTTAGGTCGTGGCTTCGCATTCGGGAGGTCTTGGGTTCGATACCAACAGCCGACCACCCTGACTAAAGATATCCTTAGTCACACCAGGCAAAAGCCGGGATGGTACCCTCAGCTTCTGCCCTGGCGGCCTCCTCCCCTATCCCAATCTAAGCCATAGATCCCCAAAGAACATAAAGCTATTCAATTCAATCTAGTACAATATGCTTGTTCGTTTTAAATCTTTAATATTAAAGTGTTTCATTTCATTCACTCTGGTCTTCGGTCTTCACTTATCTTTACTGAAAGTGGGAATGCTGAGGAAAGGATGTGGGCAATTTCCATTTTTCTTCCTCCCTCCCCCCTCTCTCTTCCTCTCATATTTTTTTGATTTTAGATAAGTGTAAAGACCGCACGAGTCTCAGTTACGTGCAGTTTGTGTACAGCTATTGGACAAAATAATGGAAACACTTGTCAAAAGTGGGACATATTGTAATTGCGCTTGGTACGACTGAGCACTGCGTAAATCAACAGTCTTTTTGTTTTTTGCAGGTAGGATGGCCTGTCTATTAATAGTAGTCAGGCAGTGTAGTTGTGCAGGTGTGGTGAGTGACCAATATGTCCGACCTGACGGAGTTACAAAGAGGTCTAATAGTGGGTCCCCGTGCTGGAGCATCTGTGAACAAAACAGCGATATTATGCAGTGTAACACAAGGCATGGTCTCGAAAGTCATCCCGGCATACACAGTGCACGGTAAAACAGGGTCGGCGAAGCACAATAGTGGCCGAAAGACGAAGCTGCCGTATAGGGCCTGTCTGGCCTATTCCCAAGCCCCTAATAACAGACAAGAATGCTCAAAGGCAACGTGCATAATGCAATGCCCGCGACAACTGGACATTAGAGGAATCGTAATGTGTCGTGTGGTCGGACGAGTTACTCTTTACTCCCTTCCCAAACACCGGATGCGTGTTTGACGAACACCTCTGAAGCATACGATGTGGATTGTCTCCCCCCGACTTTATAAACAAAATAAAATGGCTGAAGCTTTTGTTTGCATACGAACCATGAGCGTTACGATACCAACAGAGGTGATCCGAGACGAAGGACAAACTGTCCATTCACTTTTCCTTCCTTACATATTTTATCTTACCTGATCATGGTTATTCCAAGTATTTTTACCGAATTTCAAAATATTATTGTTCTCTTAAGGTTAATATAAAGCAAAATTCTCCGACAAGAGATGGCAGCACTATCTTCGTATATGTCAAATGTATTTTTATCGTTGCACGAAATTTCAATGCTGCTCCTACAAATTCAAACCGAGGGAGTTCAAACTTTCAGGGAAGAAAGTTCATAACCAATTCAAGTGTCCGATCAATGCCGAATTTTTATTTTCGTTTTTCTTCATTGTTGTTATGGATATCCAAACCTATAACAATGAAGCTCTTTCAACAATGAACAAGAACGAAAATAAAAAATCGGCACGGATAGAACTCTTGAACTGGTTATGAATTTTCTTCCCTGAAAGTCTGAACTCTCTAGCCTTGAATTTGTAGAAGCAACGATAAAAATACATTAGACATATACAAAAATAGTGCTGCCATCTTTTGTTGTACATCTTTGCTTTACATTAACCTTAAGTGACATACCTATATTTATGCTCAGTACGTTTGCTGTAGAGTACCTATTCTAACAGACCGTTTTCTGTACTGTAACATACCTCCTTTAATGCTCTGATAAGATGCAGTAATAAAGCAGCCTCCTTTACACTGGAAATCTTCCCTTCATCTTTCATTGCAGTGCTAGCGAAGTCGTTTCCAATGTCAATGAATTTCACTGAATGATCCAAATCTGTTGATAACGCTTCCAATATCCACCGCTCGTTTTCGTACGACTTGAGTAGCTTCTGCAAATACAATTTAAGATGATTATCTAGGTCTCATATCAATGTAAAATAAAAGACAGCAATTGTTACGTACGTGGACAGAAGATTTAAAATAATGTACATACACCAAGGAACATAAAAAAAAAAAAAAAAAAAATGAGCACCATGTTTAAAATTTGCAACACACTATCTATTTCAATTTTCCATGTACATGTATGTAAAAGAAACCAATTACTATCCACACACATGTTGGTCAACATGTTGACAATTTTCAGTAATATTCAAATTCACGTGAGGTTCAATACTTTATGACCTAGCAACAGTTGCAAACTCCAAACTAGATATAAGATATAAATATCACGTATTTTTTTTACTTCTTCCAACATAATTATAGTTTTTTTAACACTTTATTTACGTCCTTAGAGTATACAGTATGGCCGGGAATAAAGTATGCCGAAACTTGGCAACACTGTACGCCGTCGTTCGTGTTAAAAAAGTAGAGCAGTGCAGTGTCAGTGTGACTTCAGTTCTTGCAGAGAACAGATGTAATAAAAGGCGTTCCGTAATGGCCTTGAGTGTTCTTGACAAGGCCTTTAAACTTTATTTTTATATGGTCCAGTCTAATAACTTTGGACTTCGGGCCGTCACGATTCGCCTTTAGCTGTTAAAATCCACACCCATACCTCTTCCGGGACTCGAACCCGGGACCTTCGAGCCGATGGCCTACCGCCGCAGACCACTCGGCCGGCGTTTGTTTTGGAGCATTAGTTCCGCTCATACGGAAGTGGCCGAAGTGATGGACGAAGTGTGAACCTTGTTTGAGTAAGAATACCAGCGCACAGTAGTGTTGCTAGTTGCAAAATTTCGTCAAACGAGGTCAAAACTGTATCAACATAAAAAACGCATGCGATGACAACGCTTGTGAAGAAAGTGGTCAGTCACTCGGAACCTACGTTTTAACCACACAATGGTTTCAGCAAGACGGAGCCACTGCACACACCGCAAGTGAAACCTTACAGTTTCTGCAACAACACTTTCAAGACCGCTCAGCTGTAATACAAACAGACTATCCGTGTCCTGCACACTCAACTCATCTCATTCCGCCTGATGCTTATTTGTGGGAGATACTGAAGGGGCATGTCTATCGTGATCCAGTGCCTCGTAATATTCAAACTGAATATGGCTCGTGTGTTGCGTTTAATTTCGCGGGATACAATGGCGACCATGTTTAGCAGCTTGCAGCGTCACTATGAAAAATGTTTGGTGTTGGACCGAGCACAGTTGGAGCAAGTGTATTGAACATTTTGTGTGCTGCTTATTCTGTTTCTAATCAGATGTTGTTCTGTACTGCTTCGCCGTGTACCTCTGTAACAATAGGCATGAAAATTCCATCCAAAGTCCACACATCAATACATGCCCTGCATTTCAGTATACTTTTCTCCTGCCATGCTAGACATACACATTCAAAAAAATGCTCTTATGTTGTTTTGTGCTGAAGAAGTTATAAGGCAGATAGCGAAAGGTACATCCACAATTTAACGGTTTTCCGTTAAGACGACTACAATTAATCTTCAAAGTACGTAATAAGGTTCAAATAAACTTCCAAAAACATAGTATTACTTTAACGCATTCCTTATGATTTATTGAGAAATATTCAGAATGCTCTTTAGATATTCCTCCGGACGAGAAATCACCATGTTCAGTACACAATTTCGGATCTGATTTGGAAAGTCTGGAGGTGTTAATCCCAGTTAAAGACGACTTAAACGAGCTAATATAAGTAAAACTGACCCAAACTAACCTAACCTTCACTCAATTGTACGACTCGGGGGAGTTTCCAAAGAGTAGCCAATATTCATTTACATTACTATTGTAACAAGCAGAGCCCTTGTTAGCCGAACAGATAATATCCAGGTTAAAGCGTACAGATTTAATGGTTTACGTTCACTAAGACAAATATTATGTGATGGGTGCAGAAAATCAACCCTGCAAACCAAGCCGCCGTAGCTCAGTGGTAGAGCGTTGGCGTAGCATTCGGGAGGTCGTGGGTTCAATCCCAGCGGCCGACCATCCTGACAAGTTTTTCAGGGGTTTTCCTATCACACCAGACAAATGCCAGGATTACACCTTCAACTTATACCCTGGCCGTCACCTTCCAGAATCCTTGCCCCTCCCCTATCCCGGCCTGAGCCTTAGGTGCCTAAAGGCCATAAATAAAAATTCATTCAAAATTGAAAAAACACTATAAAAAGTGGTCAAATATCAGTACTAAGAATTACGATATGTGATAATAAACAGGCGATGACAGTGGTGATGGTTGGTATAAGCTAAAAATCTCAAATGTTATAACCAGTGCATTTCTTACTATCATTTCAATAATGACATTTACTTGCTAAATATTGTTAGTGAATGCAAATTAATACTTTGTAATTAGGAAAATATATTTTCAATGTCAAAAATCTATTTCTTGTTATTACAAATTGTTCTACAATTCATACATATGTTAGATCAGCATTTATGGTTGTCTGCTGGTGAAGGAATCTGTGAATAAGGTTCATATTAGGAGTTCAATTTGCTGATTGCTCGAAAAGTCCACTTCACACCTAGCTGCTTGTTACCTGATGTTATGCAACGATTAAATTGGTGCTATTTCAATCTATAATCAGAGTAATCATTAATATTTTAAGCAATACTGTCTCCTGCTAAGGCGTCTTCGATACTCGCCCGTATCATCAGCCAAGCCTAAAGCACAGATCCTTACAGGGACTCACGAGTACGACCTGTAGGTAGGATCAGCCATTTCTTATTTCTCGATTCAGCGCACCATGAAGACAAAACAATCGCCCTGAGATACTACATTGGACACACAACGATCCAGAAGAGAGGAACTCTTTAACAACCTACCTCCTTCTCTGGTATAGAAAGAGTGGCTTCTGCGACGTCTTCACTTCCGCATTGTAACTGGTTGTTATATGTTAATGCATTGGCAAGATTCATAATAGCTTGGTTCATTCGGTATTGGAGAAGAAGTGCAACTGTTGAGTCCGGAGAATCCAGTCTGTTAAATAAACTTTCTTGTATTCCAAGTTCTCTGAAATAAAAATGTATTGTCAGTGAATTGATAGCAATAACTGTAAATTACACATTTACATTCTCTACAAGCAAAGAGATTCAGCCGTCGTGATCCAGGCACTAACGTCGCGGACTCTGGATTAGCAATGGGCATGTACGTGGGTTCGAACCCTACGGCCGACCATCCTGACTGAGGGTTTCTCTGTTTCACCAGGCGAATGTCAGGATAGTACCTTAAATAAGGCCCAGGTCACTACCTTCCACATTCTCTCCTCTACTGTATCCTGGTCTGAGCCAAAAATGCCTAAAGGTCAGAAATGAATTTAATTCAACAAGAAAAGACAACCTGTAGAATACAACCCTCTCTACATCAATTGGTTCGTATCGCTTATGAGTCCAAAACTGAACTTAGATAAATATTTAAATAACAGTAGTAATACTGATATAAAGAAAACCACTGTGGAAAGAATGTTTGGTGAAGCATCCACAGAACTTAAATATACGTAATTGACAATTATATGGACCATCGTGGAATTGCCAAAAAAAAATTAATTAAAAAAGGATTTTACGCTGTTTTAAGATGGACTATATTTATTATATGTAATAATAATAATAAATTGATCTTATGAATCTGAAAATAAAAGCGTGGATGCTCTTATATATTATGATTTTATTTTTTGATAAGGTAAGCAAGAGCACCCACACTTTTATTTTCCGATTCATAATATTAATTCAATTTATTATTTTTTACTCATTAGTCCATCTTAAAAAGCGTGCTTTATTAAAAATCCTCTTTTAATTATTTTTTATGTATAATAGATGAATATTAAACTCCCTGCGAGATAGGCAACCCAAACATCACACAATAGATGCAGCGTTGCGTACATCTAAGGATAATTTCCAATAAATTTATTAATTAATTACAGTTAATTGGATTATTCTATCGTATATCTAATGATTGAATATTGTATTGCCATCGGAAGCAAGCAAGTTTACAAAATTTCAAAGAAATTGGATGATGGGAAGTGAGTTTAAAATCAATTACAAGATTTGTACCAGAGATGATTACAGAGCAAGTTAATATGAAGCGTGTAAAAAATGAAAACCAGTTTTTTTTTCTCTTCACAAAAAAAAAAAAAAACGACGACGACATATAATGTTTAAACTGATTGATTCCATGTATCAAATGCATCTGGCCGAGAAAATTCAAAACAACTGAACATAGTGTTATGGGTACAATGCCATCAAGTTGAATACAATGAGAGAATTCAATAAAAATAGTTTGTTAATATAGTTTTAAGTAGGAAGCAACTTGGAAGTATAATTATTATATTATATGCCTGGATAGTGACGTCACAAAAAGAATATTATATTTATGTGAACTTGGTAAACAAGTTAGCAGCGAAATAAACATATTGAATCAACAAATATAGATGACAGCGATGTTTTTACAGGACAAGTGATTTAATAAAGTACTTATACAAGGAAAGAATATAAGTTAAAGAGTTTTGTAAGTTTCTACAATAATAAATAAAATGAATCATGATTTACGAAATAAAAGTTTATGTGAGAATTTAAAAAAATAGGTGTCTTAAAGTCAAAGAACTATGAGCATTGATTGGTACAAGGGATGTAAAAGATTAAGTTGTGTACAGTCAGAGATAGAGGATTTTATGGTTCAAATAAATCTTATGCTTTTCTAATAAGGGATCATACTTGTTTTTTTACTCAGCGTCTGCCTTTAGAAATAATTGGAGCTGCAGTGCTTCGCTTAGCACTTTCAGTTCCGATTTAGGGTCAGTTCTACAATCGACCGCTAAACTTCTAGTCAGCGCTAAGTTGAGGCCAAGTCTGATTTTGGCCAATGAGAGCGCTGACTAGAAGTTTAGCAGTAGATTGTAGAAATGACCCTTAAAAGGATTGTCCTGACTATAGGTAGTACGAAAGATAGTTTTGTCTCCATGACTTTTTGCCAAATGCTTTTTGGAGCAGTATATTCTTCGTACGGGATAATCAATGTATGTTTCATCTGGAATTCGCTCAACCTCGAAGCCACGAATCTATATACAATAACGAAAACCCTGAGATACAACGATCTGCATATTAATTAATTGGAGTGATCGATGCAAACCCAAATAGGTTAAAGATCCTACTAGAAATAGTAAAGCCGGAGCAAATTAATTTATAGTAAAGAGGGTGTAACAATAGTTACGTTTTAAAATACCCCAGTGCCATCTCTTGCATGATGATTGAACTACTACCATACTTATTCTAATCAAATGTGCTGTCGATTCCAATATATATACCAAGCATAAAAATCTATGTGCCTTTCTTGCTATCACTAAGATAGGATGTGAAATTGTGTATGGCATTACGTGTGATTGTTAAGTGGAAACAAACCACCAAAGTAAGAAAAAATTAACATCTTAATATTTTGCATTAACATATGAAAGGTTGCAAAGTTATACAAGAATTTTTGTTTTATTTTGTACATTTCAAAACATTAAATTCACACAAAAACTGTAGTTAGTACGAAAGTCAAATTATCAACTGATGTTATTTGAGAATTCATGTTCTTTTGTTTATGCCACACACATGATTAAAGCGAAATTTTTGCGCCTGCGCGTGAATCTAGTACGCAATCAATTTTAATTCCCACTCTGGTTCAGGAGCAAAAAATGCGAAAAATTATGAGCATTAGATTCAACTATGTTTGGTATTAAGAAATATGAAAACCAGCTGCCTACAAAGTCACTTTTGGGCAGCCCATCTCACTACCTTGTCACTTCAAGAAAATCCACGAAGTAAATTCACCAAGTTCAAAAAAAAGAACAGAAAAACTGACTGTTATTCACGTTAATTGGGAACTATACCCAGATTTCCCGTTCGCCGGGCAAAATCTCTACTATGGAGTTACTAGTGATACGACAATTTTTCACACATCTGAACTCTTTTGGTCAACAGTGCGTGACTTTGCATTTGGAAGGTACTGGTTTCGAATCCAGCAAGAGACCGGGGTGATACTTCTAACTTAGGCCCTGGCCACTGTCCTTCCCACATGTCCTTCGCTACTATATCCCGGGCTAAGCAAAAAGATGCCTAAAGGACATTGGTCATTCTATTCAATTCTATTGGTCAAAAACCCGAGAACTATATAATCCTTCGAGATATTTAATGGCTTTACTTCAAGGTACAATTCCGACCTGATACATGGAGGGAAACTAGGGGAAACCTAGTTCGGATGACTGGTCAAGGTTTCGATCCAAGTTGCTGAACTGAATTTTATTTTTTCTTTATAGCCTTTAGGCATCTAAGGCTCAGGCCGGGATAGGGGAGGGGAAAGGATTCGGGAAGATGTCGGCCAGGACCTATGTTGAAGGTGCCATTCCGGCATTTGCCTCGTATCAAAGGAAAAACCCTAGAAAAAAACTGTCAGGATGGTCGGCCGCTGGGATCGAACCCACGACCTCCCGAATGCTATGCCAACGCTCTACCACTGAGCAACGGCGGGTCGGTGATTCAAGTTTCTCTGACAGGAAAAGAAAAGGAAAAATAATTACATCTTTGTTAAATAAAACTTACTATCTCGTTACCGTCCTGAAGCTTCTTACACAAATATCTTATGTGTGAATATAAGTTTTATAATGTACAGAAAATTTGATCGTTGGCCTAGCAAGGAATCGAACTCAGTTCTTCAGATTGTCAAACGGGTCTTCTCTATCAATTACCTGGTGATACGAAGGTATTCTACACATGTAACGTGGCAATTTCCAATTTATATCCACACATAAGGTATTTAGTGGAAACGGATTTTAATATCTATTTTATCCCCAATGAACAACGTTCCACATCAAGTGGAATTCCCTTTGCATTCAATTCCATAACCGGTTGAGCTGAAATCTTGGTATTTTTGAGTTCATTTCTTAAAAACCTTAGTTCCAGGAACTGGACGGCAGCCTGCTGCCCTAACACTTGAGGTAAACCAAACATTTACACCTACCGCCACAAAGATTTCGGTATAAAAAAATTTCTTTGGAGTTGCCACTTCAATTGTGAAATCCCCTGAATGTACCGCCCGTGCGTGATCCCTTTGGTCGTAACTCTCCCTTCTTTTTAAATACAACTCCGAAGTACAAATTTTTACTTTATTGCCAACAGTACTGTCAACATTGTTCTCTCATTTCCTAAGGCTTGAATGTTTGCTGTTTACAATCTAACCATGACAACTTGAAAGTCACTCCCTACACTGATGGAATAAAGCATTATCTCATTTTTCTTAACACACACACAAAAAATCAAGGATTGAAATATGCATTTAAAGAGAATAATACTGGAAAGAGAAGTGGTAACGTTTGGGCAGAAAACCGCAGAGAACTGTAGAAGTTTCCTTCCAGATGGTTTTGGTTTACACGTGAGCATAGAATGAGGGAAGGCAGTCAAAAAATGAGCTCAAGAATATATGTCATATGCACAGAATCTGGTCGTGTCGCTTTGGATAGCTTATTGGGCACCCAAACTGGCAACAGAGAGACTATTTTTTCTGTGCATTTTCTAAAGAAAATCTCCTTCAGGATGACTGACTCTGGAATTGATCCCAGGAGCTCTGGAATGCGATTACAAAGCAAGAACGCTTCCACTGTTACCACAATCGTATCGACCAACCGCAGTTCACGTAGCTTAGCAATCGGAAGGTCCTGGGAATGACCCTAAGGGCTGACCAGTTTTTTTAATTTTTCCTCAGTTACACCAGGCAAATGCCAAGATCGTACCTACGAACTAGGCTCTGGCCGACTACCTCTTAATATCCTTTCCCTCGCCCTATCCAGGTCCGAGATGCCTAAAGGTCATAAATTAATTCAATTCAATATCACACTCGCTAACGCTTGTCAAATGTGACTTACTATACGCCTGGGATGTGAGTGAAGGAATGGACAACACTAGTCTTGTAGAAAATGGAATACTACGTGTATCTCACTATAAGTAAAATGTATACTGTCCTCCTAAAATACTTCAACAAAGTTTGAGAGTTCCTCCGGAAGGTTTAAGGTCACGCTGTATACAGACAAATAACAGAATTATTCCTTACCTTGCTTTCTTACTCTGTGCAACTGGTGGAAGCTGTTCTGGATCTCCAATCAATACAAATTTCTTGGCATGGAACAAAGGACGCAGCACAGACGGTTGCAACACTTGAGTGCTTTCGTCAACAATGCACACATCGAATTTTCTATGCGTAAATATCGGATGGCTTGAACCTAAACAGGTAGTTGCAACAATTGCCTATAATTAGAACGAAAATGAAAAAGTTATTTAGAGGCGAACTAAATGTAATTTCAAAATTTATGTTTATTTATTTCATATGAACAAAGTCTCATGTACAAAGGGCTCTAGGAAGGTCTTGTAATGTGACTGTACCTTTCACACTTTCAAAGTAACCCCCCACCACACGCAACACATTTCCCCATACGTCGAAACCGGTCGGTGAAGCAATTCTTCCATTTCTCGTCTGCTCAGCTGTGCACTCTTATCCCATGCTGCCACAAGTTACTCCTATAACGGATAATGCCTGTCTTTGAGCTCCATTCTCACTGCTGGGAAGAATGCAAAGTCACATTCTGTAAGTCACAAAGTCTGTAAGAAGGATGATCAAGCACTGGAAGGTATACTTTTTTTCAAATACTTTTCGGGTGCTTTGGCTTGGTCAGTGGGTTGAGCCGCGACTTTGGGCGAAGTTTCTCAAAAACTTCAAGAACACGAGGCATGCATACCTCGGTGTTCCATTTTGACGTCACTAGCACTGAGTTTCTAGCACAACCCGCGCCAAGATGCAGGGATCATTGTGTTTTTCACCGAGCGCAATTTCCTCACTACCACTGGAGCACCTACACTTTGCTCTGAACTTTCGTCGAAACGCCATATTAATACAACCATGCTTCGTTGTTTGTTACAATACTGTTTCCCTCCCGAGAGGATCTATTTTTTAGTATCATTTCACACGGTTGTCCTTCTGTTCCGCCGAAAGCGACTGAAGCACCCAGAGTGATGTGGTTGCTTATGCAGAACTGAGTGGATTGCTTGTGCAGGATCTCCTCAATTTGGCGGTATGTTATCCGTCTATCTCGCTGTAGCATTTTCTTCATAGCCTCGATGTTGTATTGAGGCTACAGATTCGAGCGACCGGCTGGAGCGTGTGCCATCCTGTAGCTCAAAATTACCCATCCTAAACTCCCTACATTAGTGAAAAATAGTTACACGATATAGCCAATCATTCCCTAGTATAAAAGTCAACTCCTGCAAACATTCCAACATTTAATCCACGCTGAAAATTGCAGCACAGAATGACGCGATATTCAAGCTGTATCCAACTTAGTACCTTGATTTCTTTTAACTGCGGCAACTACACAACTTAGTGAAGTGTTTCCCCACACAGGAGTTTCCTTCCCCTCATCCCCCCCCCCACTTCAATCCTTGGTAGTGCTCCGTATAATGGGGCAACGCTTCTTGCATATTACTTCGTGTCCTTTGAACGTCGTACGTCGTTCCTATTGTTCCCTTCAACAAGATATGCTAAGTTAATTCACATCAAAATATTACACTATAGGTCCGTTACCGTTTTCTTAAGCATACTGTATAACTTGCTGTTCAAGCCGATCATAATAGAACGTTCTTCTTCCATGGATCCTTGCTTTGGGAGAACCAAATTTCCTTAACACTACACTGAATGGCGAGCCAGGTCAAAACGACAGCAAGGACGTCTCGTACTTACGAGTATACATGCACGGATCTAACCACGTATAGGTAACAGCTCACAAGATTGCTAGGCAGAGAATGACTGGCATAATCTTTTCTGTCATTACCGGTTTTACTGGCTACTTACATTTTCTGAAAAAGGGATATGCCAGAATGTCTACTAAATATTAATTTTCAAATTCCAAGATTTTTTCAGGTCTATTTACCTTGATTTTCCTCGTTATTAATTACAGTTTTCTTCTTGCAATCATTAAAACATTTTTTTCTTCTTGGAAGCAAATAAAAAATGTTTATCAATTAAAAGAAGCACATACTATTTCAGTCACTGTAAAATACGAAAAAAATACATATTTATGTGCATATAAAATGCACATTTTCCAGATATTTCAAAGAAGAAAATATTCCCTACCAGAAGGCCAGTTGAAAAAAATTGTGCAGTAACTAGAAAAAAATAATATCACCTAACTATATTATTTAGATTTTTTAGTAAACTTCCGTAAGAAAAATTAGTTCCGATCAAAAATTTAGAAAACAGGTACATGTGCAAAATTTTGAATCGTCCCCCCTGCTCACAGAATGGACCGAACAGTGTTTTTAAAAGCGCAGGAGAAAGCCAGGAGCCTGTAGTAGTGAGTCACCATCGCAAGTAGGTGGTGTGTGCATCATGGCTCCAAAGGTCAACCGGTTTTGGGAGGGCTACGTAGTTGCACTTTTCCACGCCAAACATTCCGGGTCTAAAATTCGAAAACAGTGCAAAGAATGATACTGCTACCAACGCAAGTTAACTATTCGTCAGATCCCTAAAAACTGTAAAATCAACTCTGCCTTCTTTTAGCAATATATCCTGACCCCAATTTATACAGACGACCTGCCTAGTTTGTATGGAAATGCCATCAATCAAGTCTCTGTGCATATGAATAAGGCTT
Source organism: Lepisma saccharinum (assembly GCA_022664845.1). Lineage (NCBI taxonomy): Eukaryota > Metazoa > Arthropoda > Insecta > Zygentoma > Lepismatidae > Lepisma > Lepisma saccharinum. Next base: position 70,794 of record JAGDQP010002180.1, read on the forward strand.
CATCCCAGACGTCTCATTCTACCCGTATTTTTCTTTAACCGAACAAGATCCTGCATGCTTCCTGCCGGCAGTTTAAATCATCTTCCGTTAGTTCATTGATAGCCATTGGCCGGAATGCTTGCAGGACCAAGTCCATTTTCATGTGGAGTTGCATTGTGCTCCTTTTAATTCCAAGTTCTGCAGCACGCTTTCTGGTCGACTTGCAGGATGAACGCATCACTGACGCACTAACTTCAGCACATGTTTTCCTTCGGGCTGATGGACGGCCAGAACGGGGTGCATTCCAAAATATTTTCCAGCTTTCTTTTCCCACGTGTTCAAAATCTGATGACTTGGTGGCTCCTTACCGAACAGTACACGAAACCTATGCATCACCTGTGTCATATTTTCGTTGTTGTGCTTCCGTTTATGGACCAACATACCTGTCACTAAGCGCTCCTCCAAAGTGAAGTAGCTGGTATCTGCCATTGTTCTTTACCAAACACAGAAAGACGAGACAATGTAACTGGTCAACGCACAGACTTTATTCTCCTCCCCGGGGAGTCACATGCCGGCCGGGTGGCCGAGCGGTCTGCGGCGGTAGGCCATCGGTTCGAGTCTCGGCAGGGGCATGGGTGTGGATTTTAACAGCCAAAGGCGAATCGTGACGGGCCGAAGTCCAAAGTTACTAAACTGGCCCATATCAAAATAAAGTTTTTACCAGACAGTCACGTGGCAAATCACGTTGCAATTTACGTGAGGAGCACTGTTGCCATATCAATGATCGCGATGGAACGTCCAAATCTTAAATATTTTATCATCTTACACTGTTACACGCATTTAGTTCAGATGTAAAGGGACTTTCTGGCCACCCTGTATAGAAGAAAAATACATGTGAAATATACCTTTTTTCTATAAGCAGCTTCAAGTTCCTCGGGAGTTTTGCAATCGGCTGTAAGGGTACCCTCTGCTTTACAATGCAACTTCGGGTGTATCCGGGCTGTTGATCCCAAACGCAGAAAGTCTACACCTCTTTCCAATAATCTGAGCAGAATATTATCAACAGCCACGTGAGTGTGACTTGTTAATAACACAGAGTGACCTGACTGTATTAATAACTGCACCAACACAACAATGACAGCAGTTTTACCTGCAAGAAATATAATATTCGGTTCAAGAATTATAAAATATTTTTGCTCACATTCAAAATAGCTTGTTTATGGAGCACTACCCTCTTGCCTAAGTAACTAATCTTTCGTAAATTACTTACAAATTAGCCTAAATATTTCGAAATGTAAAATTATAATAATGTAAAATTATAATACTTCAATATTTGACACTATTTCTACTCCAACAATTAGATCTTTACTCAAACATGAAACTCAGAAATTAATTTGTCTAAAAAAATTAGTAAGAAAATAGGATGTGGTTACTTCCAAGTAAGTGGGATTTGCTTTACCACGTGAATAAATATAAATTATTTCTTACAAAAAATCACGTAGAAGAAAATAGAAAGTGTGAAAGAGGGAGACACCAGACCCGGCGAAAAGCTGGAGCGGATGAAGGCTAGAAAGAAGAAGAAGAAACATAAGAAATACTTACATTCATGTACTATAAACGAATCGATAAAAATACATATGAGTAAAACTAAAACCAGGGGTTTAATTGAAAGAGAAAAAAGTTCCGGTACTCAGCTAGGATTTCAAAACCTTCCATCAGGGACCATACTCGTAGATTTCTTGGTCGCGTTTCCCTTTCCGAAATAAGTTTCAAGAGCAGACCGTCGTCTTCCAGGCAGCAACCAGGATGTTTCATGTGTTTCAGGGTTGACATTTTGAAGTTCTGGTTCCACAAGTTTAAGGCATATTAGGTCGGATATATGTTTAATCAGAAATTTGTTTCGCAAGGAGATTATAATTTCACTCATAGAACTGAACGAGCATTGTATTCAAGTTCTTTTAAATATATTATGGACAATCTTCATAAAAGTGTCGGTTTTTATTGCAAGTTGCTTCAAAAATATTCGTGTAGTGTCCACCATCATCACTTGATGCATACCGGTGTGCGCCTTTGTGCTCCAGTACTATACATACAAGTGGAAAGAAGTGAGTACCGGTTCAATTCAACCCCGACTAAAACTAATAAATACAAGAACAGATGAGATGGTAGTCACCTGCAAACTTTTCATAATCACACAACAAAACAATTGAGGCGGAGATCCAGTCGGGGGACTGTGCATATAAGCTACCGCCAGGCTTCAGCGAGTATTCTATTTGAATAATTGATGTTCCGTTGGAAAAATTGCGGCGAGACCTTTCCAACAACACCTCAACCACCTTCCTAGTAGTTACAAAGTTGAAATTCTCCCTCCCCTCGAAACTAGAAAACCGCCCCTGCGATTTGGATGAAAGATACAGGTTTTAAGTCGTCTTGCCGAAACCTTTCCAACGACATCCCCACCACTTTCCTAGCTCTAGTAGTTCCAAAGTTTAACACATTGACTGCCCAAGCCGAATTTCGACCTGTATCTAATATTTGTACCATATTTGTCATCGGAGGCTACTAGTAAATTTTGTACTAATTGTTGCCTACTGACCTCAATATTAGTACAAAAAAGTAGAAAAAAAATATATTTATTACATTCCGTCGCCAGAAAGTGCATGAGCCATATATAGCTCACGGAGCCCAGCAGCTACATATTTACCTCCAGGCCTTGTGAGCCACCCGTGGTACACATGTAAAGAATGGCAAAAAAAAAAAAAAAAAAAATGTCATGTTCCCTTATTCTGTTGTCTAACTTCTATATTGAACAGGCATTACCCTACAGATTCATTACTGAGAACTGGAATATGCCTTGTGGAATGTGCCATATTATTTACAAGACTTCCAGTTTTTTCTCTTCGTCCATTTCGTAATAGTAAACAAGCAACAACATAATTCAAACAGGTTTACTATACTGAAAGAACATGCAAGCATCAAATCACCTTGCACAGAAATACGGAAACAAACAATAATGTGCTAAAACCATATGTCGAGTTCGGAACATAACAGAAAATGTAAAAATACACGACTGCACCTAATTTTACCTAACCTCCACGAACCGATGTTCACTAATTTAAGACAATCTACGAAAAACGCAATTAACAATAAATATGAACATATAAAAATATATTTTGAAAAACAAAAAGAAAAAAAAAATCCTGCCCCCACCGGAATTCGAACCCAGGTTTTTTATTCACTACGCCAACGCCTTACCACTGGACCACGATATAAACTTACAAACGGCGGTTTGGCGGTTATATTTAAAGTGCACGTATTACGTAACAAGGCAGCATAGAGCTTATTTCAGTGTAATATTTTTCATAATTCTTCCTCCAAAGTCGACTAAATGCAGGATATATTCTTGAAAGCTAAGCAATTGAATTTCGTTTTTCAACTGTTCTCAGTGTAGCTAAGTACGGAATTCTGGAAAGCTAAGCAATACGCATTAACACTTGAGATCTAATTCACCATCTCTTATGCTCAATAACTGCTTACGCGATTCATAGATCTTCTAAAAATATCTAAAAGAGAACTCAACGTGGCTCACGGGACTTCATTAACCAAATTGCCGTGAGCCATATAAGACTCACGTGGCCTCGATGACCATTTCATTGTGAGCCATATGTGGCTCACGTGGCGGTCAATGTGTTAAATCCCTTCAAAAAAAAAAAAAACTCGAGATCAGTCCTTGCTATCTGGATGAATGATATGGGTTTGAACACGTTCTGCCGAGACCTTTCCATGACACCTCAATCACCTTCCTAGTAGTTCCAAAGATATGAATTGCTCTCTATATCTAGCACCGCCCTTATCTCTGAATCCGCCCTTGCAATGTGTATCGTTTATACGGTTTTCAGCTAGTCTCGCCGAGACCTTTCAACAACACCCCAGTCACTTTCCTAGCCCAAGTAGTTCCTAAATTGAAAGTTATCGGCAAACAGACAGAGCGCAGGCGCATAAGGCTTCACAACCTTGCTGCTAAACTCTAAAATGGAAATATCCGAGACACATGAAATGGAACATATTATTAACTCTAGCATTACCAGGGAAAGGGACCTCCGAGGCCCACAAATTTATTTTTTTAATTTTTTTAACATTTCCAATTCGACAAAAATCTTTAAAAAATATATATATTGTCAGGCTTCAACCCATTGGTGATACAACGTACTTGCTTTATTTTTAATGTCTGCCTTGTTCCAACTATAATGTAAATAATGTGTTGTGGATCTCGGAGGTCCCCTTGGTAGTAGTAAGGGGCTATTCACAGTAGTATGAAACGAAGTGTGATATGAAGGTGCCTTTGTGCATATACTATGCTGTACTAAGGTGCTTTTGATCTTATTCATTGTCTTTTATATACAAACAAGTATAAGAAATCTGTTATAGTTACTAACATAAAGAAAAATTTGTCACGTTCACAACTATATCGATATAGTTGGCAACACTGTACTTAGAAACATCATAATGATATAGAAGAAAACTATGTGATGTCTTAGACACTGAAAGCTCATATCAAACAGTATAAAATAGATTCAGTAAGAAATAATGACATTTTCCTTATGGGCTTCAGAGACCCCATCCCCCCTGGTAATGGATGCGACTCAAAAATACCTTGGTAATGCTAGGGATTAATCTTTTCCTTACACACACTCTCTGTCACACACAAACACAGAGATAACAACGTACATATCTATATATTCAGTTAAAATTACCAAAAGAAATTATGAAACGGACGAAAACGGCAAAAAATACGGACAAGACGATATATATATTAAAAGTACTAAGAAAATTTATAAACATGTAATTATAATTAAAAGCTCACTCAAGATGACCGGTCATCAGTTTCAAATCCGATTACCACTCGAGTACGCTGTAAAAATAGTAGACACAGCGTTCATCCAAACAATTGAGGCAGCTGAGCTGCCTCCACTTTATGGATTAACCTACATTCAGCCAGTTTTCGGTTGAACGCTTTACTTTCTGTAAAATTTCAAAATGCGTGTATATATATATACATATATATGACTGTTCCAACGTATTTCATTCAAGCAGAGCATTTTTTTAAAGTAGAAAAGAATAAAAGGTAATATTCCTTTAAAATTAAAAATGAAAAAAATAAGATGAAATGGTCGGGTTTCGATCCAGGGTCCACAAGCACACTGTTCAGACGCTCTTGCCACTTGGCTACAAAGGCAATTGGTGTTTCTGGCTTTCCGAGTGATATCTATAGCTAGGTTTACTGCGAAGGAGGTTAATCATTAACACGTTTTTGATTTTACTACGAGGAATGTCTCGTGAAAAAAAAGGAGAGATACGTTTGCTACAGTGTAAAGATTTATACCTAACGTAATTTCTCTTTCCGGCAATGCAATCCTTGCCGTTCTCACAGTGTAAAGGCAATATAAACACTCAAAATGGCGGGGCGTTCAGTGACAAGCAAGTAACGTTATTCCTGTTACTGGATTACAGAACATCCAACTAAGGCTTCAACTTCATCCACACAAGTATGTAACCTCAAAATTGTCAGTTTAGGTTACACTTCGATCGGAAAATGACCGAGTTTTAAGCGTAAAATAAGTTGAACGTTCACGGACAAATCACTTTGGCCAGTTTCAACCCATTTTCAGTTAACGTTAGGCTATTACAAAGAAAATGTTTAACATTAAAATGGAGTTAGATTTACCAATCATTCCACTAAAAGGCTTACACTATATCCACGTTTAAGAGTAAATACAACAAAATGCTAATTTTCGACATTAATTTCTCCGTAAAGCGGAGTAACTTTCATCCATTTCTTGTTTCCACTTTTTACAGTGTACTTAACTGTTTACATAATATAGAAAAGGGACAAGGGCGAAGTTGGAGTGAAATGATAGGACCGACGTAGAATTTGCATGCTAAGACTAAGAACCAAGTAAGAGCGTACAGGAAATGTTGGTCAACTCTGACGAAAATACTTTTGTAAGTATCATTTTTGTGAACCTCTCGGCAAAGCTCAATATAGCTTTCGTATTTCGTAGAGTACCAGTTTCCTAAAAACACAATAGGAAATATCGAACTTTATTTTGTTCACCTTGGGTTTCCTGTCTTGTATGTAGATCATGACATGAAATTCAAGATTTACGAAAGATCTCCACATGATGGAAGTTTGTTACACGACAGGAAACCCAAGATTTAGTCAAGAAATGTATACCTTGTAAAAACTTTACACGAACAAATACCAAAGATTTACATGAAAAATTTTCACACTGTACACGTTTTAAGCAACAGGATAGCAGCCAAGTTTTACAGAAGATAATTCTATAATGTAAAAGTATAATACGATAATACGACAGGCAGGAAACCCAAGCTTTATAAAAGATATTTCTGCGACGTGAAAGTTTTAAACATTACATTGCTAGGAATATACAAAAAGTTACCAATAAACTAACATTTAATCAAATTACAGAAAATTTTCATGTCTACTGTACTAAGTTCACCTCCCTATCTGTATCAATACATATTTTAGTGAAATTCTCAAGTATTGAATGCAAACAACACACTATAAGTAAATCAATTACACTCGAATTCAAAGCCACTTCAATTTCCAACTCACCTGTTCCAGGCATTCCCTTAATCAGTACGTAATCTCTAGCCGCTAGTGCCTGAATAACAGCTCTCTGTTGAATTTTGTTTAATTTTTGTAAGATGTCTCTCCCTTCCAAAACAATCGTTTTCGACATCTTTTCGAAGTGTGGAGTTTCTCTATACATAGAAAAAAAAAGATACATATCTCAGCGAAATAGGTACTGAAGCACTATTTTTTTAAAGACGTTGCTTGAAGTAAAGTTAACTCCCATGTGATGGTTACAAGAAAACAAAAATTGAAATGATATAAATTTATTTATGGTTTTACGAATCTATGAGTCAGGCCGGGATAGGATAGGTGAAAAGATGCAAGAAAAAGTCGACCAGGGCCTAAGTTGAAGGTACCATCCCGGCATTTGCCATGTATGACAGGAAAAAAAATTGAAAAATCTGTCAGGATGATCGACTTCTCGTATCGAACCTAGGGCCCTCACGAATGATAAGCCATTGCCCTATCAACTGAGCTACGGCTGCTCTGTAGGAAAATAAGAGCTATGTATGTAGTAACCTCGTTTCAATTACTGTACTCTTTTAAAGAAAAAGATTTATAAGCCCAGTACCTAACTCTCACAGTTGCTGGAAGATAAAATAAGACCTGTTGCTAGTAAACATCTTGGTATGGCGAAATGTAACAATAAATTTTTATTTTCCAAATAATTCTTATCACAAAATCATGGCAAATTTATACGTTTTGTAATTATTTTTTTAAAATTGAAATTTGTTGAATACAACAGGCGGCATAGTGACCAATCATAGTGTACAATTATCAAAAGCTTCAGGATAAGCTACTTGACAGTAATTAACGACAAAATAAAGTTCGAAAATATACAAAGAAGAAACGGAAAGAAAATTACAAAAAATTCTTAATTACGACAATATAATATACTAATCTAATCACAACAGAAATTTCACAATTGCATTCGTAAAGTTCAGATTGTTGCAATAATACGTCTTTCATTACCTTATTGACATGATTATACAAAGCATTCATTTTCCCATATAAGAGACTTTCTGATTATATTGGTTTCTGTTCTCGGGCTGTAGAGGAAACCATTGTTTTCCATTCGTGTCGTCGATGAAGGTACACGATAACAAAGTGAATTGTATTAGAGCAATCAAAGTGATACGAAGCAACGAAGTTCACTTAATTTCCTTTTTTACAAATGTTTTTCACTTTGTGTACGATTTTCATATCGAACCCAATCGGGTACCAGTTTTTCTCTGAATATCTCATAGACGTACTAAGAAAGGAATGTGCTGCAACGATCCTATAAATTATGAACTTTTGTGCTTAAGCAAGAGAGCACAAGGAGTGGCGTCATTTTCGTACTTTGCACACTGTTGAAATGCTTCCTTCTTTTAGTATGACTCGCTTTGCTCCGCTGGGGGCACTGCCCCTGCGTCCCCCTTAATCGTAACTAGACACACTCTGGCGGACTGCGCCTCCTTGGTACAATTATACAACCCACCGGGAGGCTGCGCCCCCATATGGGTTCTTTTCAACATTTTTTGTGACCTACTTGTCATGGTATAACTTCATACCAAATTTCGTTTGTCTAGCCTTAGTGGTTTAGAAAATGGGTTTTCGGGCGGCCATTTCGGATTAAAGATGGCATCTTTTCTAACGTTTTCTTATATTGTCGTGACCTACTTGTGATGGTACACCTTCAAATAAAATTTCATTTATCTAGCTCAAACGCTGTGGAAAATAGGTTTTAGGCGGCCATTTTGAATCCAAGATGGCGACTTTTCCTAAATGTTTTAATATTTTCCTAAACTACTCGTCATAATACACCTTTATGCCAAATTTCGTATCTCTAGCTCAAACAATATGGAAAATGAATTTTTGGGTCCGTCATTTTGAATCCAAGATGGCGACTTTTCAAACGTTTGTTAACATTTTTGTAACCCTATTAACGAGTTTGTACTTTCATACCAAATTCCATTTCATTAGCCCCATCCGTTAAGGCTGTGTATTCTATACAACAATGGGTTTGGCGTCCATTTTGGATCCAAGCTAGCAACTTTTTCAAAATGTCGGATTTTTTTCCTTTACCTATTCATAGTCCTACACCTTCATACCAAATTTGGTGTTTCTAGCTTCAGTAGTTTGGCCTGTGACATATGGATGAGTGAATCGGTGTCCATGGCGCTATATAGTATATTAGATTGCCCAGTACAAAAACTAACGTCACTTCTTACTCCGGGAAAAACACAAAAATCCAGATTATAATGACATCAAATCGTTGAAACCCTTCCTCTTTTAGTATGCTAAATATGCGTCTGTCTACGACATACTCGATATATAATGTGTTGCTCTAATGGCTCGATACAAAACTCGTGTGTGTCTGTTCGAGAAACAAGGGCTTGCAACTGAAGAGACCAGAATGTACTATACCAGCATTCTTCTGCTGTAATGAATTTGAAACCACAGGAGAAATCTGTCAGGATCACTAATTCTTGATATCACGAATGTGATAAGAATTGTATGACACCATTGGACAGCAAGGGTCTCACGTGGTAAGAACCACATCATGTGTTTACTTCATTGAAACCAGTACGTGATCACAAAGTAGCACAAAATTTTCCTTGTACAATGTACCCGCATCATCAAGTGATAACTAGGTGAGGTAGGTAGGTAAAAGCGTGCAGAACAAACGATTATTGCCACGTGTGCTAAACAACTAGGAATCCATGCAGCAGAAAAGAACAAGGTTTAATTCGTCTGTAGAGTGAAGGGTTACATAAGTGAATACAAGTGTGGTCTAAAAATGACCCAAACTAGTTACTGATTTTAACGTAAAAACACTCCATTAACCACTAGCTTTTACACTTGGAAGTTTGTTCCTGTGGCCGTAAAAACAAGAGCACATTCTAGTGAAACAGACTGAGGATTAACGTTCTTGTTTTCCTTGTAATATGAGTGCTGTCGCATGGGTTAGTTTTTGTTTACTACACTTGGTTATAATAATTGTTAGGTTAGATCCCTTTTACCCTCGTATTTCGCCTAGTTATCACCTGATGATGCGAGCATACTGTACCGCGAAAATGTTTGTAACGTTTATTCAGTAAAATTCTGTACTAGTTCGTGAGGAGGTCTGATTTTAATCGGGTAAACATATTATTAGACAGTTTCATCAAGTATCGAAGTGTCTTTCGGCTAAGCGGTGATAGAATCTGAAAATAAGTCTAAGGGTCAGTTCTACAATCGACCGCTAAACTTCTAGTCAGCGCTAAGTTGAGACCAAGTCAGATTTTGGCCAATGAGAGTACACAAAATGAGAGTTGGCCTCAACTTAGCGCTGACTAGAAGTTTAGCGGTCGATTGTAGAACTGACCCTAAGTACAAGATTTCTTCGATTTCTTGCATATTCAAGTACTTTACGATCTCACTTTCAATGCGAATGTTCTGGGAGTTCGATCCCCGGTGGGGGAGTAAGTCCCAATTTCCGGTATTGTGATGACAACTTGGGAGCAACTTAAATAAAGAAGTTGCTCGCTTCGGTCTCGAAAACCGCCTGTTAGGCCAAAGCTCCATACGGGTTATCAAGACAAGGATTTTAGTTTTAAGTCTTTCTCAAATCACAGTACACTGGAACTCACCTGTCGATCACCAAACGTCTTAGGCGACCAGCATCTTCAGTGGCATCTAGGAGACATCCCAAATTGGTTAAGTTAAATGTAAGAAACGAGTGAGACTCGTAAGCATCCACATGGAATACGCACGACTTATACCCTTTGGAAATATCCCTGTAATTATAAGATTTACATTATTCTATTCATATCAAACCGAGTATCAGATACACCTAATTTAATCTTAACTCATATAAGAATCATTCACCTTAACACCTAGTAAGTTGTATTTCTGGGTTGAGCTTGATTTCAAGCCTAAACCCAACCCAAAATGAAGACATGGCACAGCTTCCGGTTTTCAAGGACTACCACTGCATCTCCCTAGCAGGATGGAGTATGAACAAAGTTCTAATCTATTTGATCTTCCCTGCGGTTGTTTCATAGGTGGAAACCTAGCCACTACATCATGCTGGTCAAATTGCTTCTTATCCTAGTTATGTTTCTTCACGGTTTAAACGAACCAATTTATTATTTCACGAGCTTTTGATTTAGTTGGGGGCCAGACAAAAAAAAAAAAGTTCGTCAGAAAATACCATGTTCATACACCCGTTCTTGCGTTTAATATTGCGCGTGTCGGCACTAGACTTTGGCTTCACAAACCACACAGTTCTGTGTCAGATTCCCGGCTAAGGCGTGGATCTTTATATGCATGCAACCTTCGTTGAATGATTTCCTTGAGGCATGAGAAACAGAATAAAACTTACTACGTTATGGCTTCGAACTAGTCTTTTTCCTCAATAATGCAGCGGTTTCAATGGTGTTGAAGATCTTCAAAGCAGATATTTGCTCTATAGTAATGGAGTCTACATCGTTGAAATGAGCCTCCTCCTGCATGGTCTAAACGGTAGCGCGCTCGACTTCAGTGCGAGCGGTCCCGGGTCGGAATCCCGGTGAGGGCTCAAAATTTCGGTGCTGACCCAGCATCGTAAGGACAATTGGGAAGCTCTTTGAATAAAAAACTAGTGGACTGCGGTCACGAAAGTCAGACACACGACTACGATGAGGCGTTACGCTGACCCCGTACCCCTCCAGCTGAAAGTAATACAGTCATCTGACAGGCCACGGCCCTTAAGGAGCTGTTGTTTTTGGAGCGGGGGGGAGGATAGCTTTGAAATGTTTGCCTTTCCATATCGAGCATTCGAACCTCGCGGTCAACCATCTTGACAGGTTTTCCTCTCAGTTCCATTACACGAATGACGGGATATCATAAGGCACAGGCCGCTATCTTCCCTATCCTTTTCCCTGCACTATCCCGAACTGATCCAGAGATGACTAAAGGCCAGAAATAAATTCAAAATAAAAATTATTTTCTATAAAATTCATTTTTTTAAATTGCTCCCATTACGTTAGACGTAACAGCACCAAACCTGGCATAAACGTTATTCGACGTCACAGAAAATTACTGTGAGTTTCCGCTTCCTAATCACCCCAGTTGTCAGTGTTGCCAACCGATTTTATAAAAATGAATGTTTGTGTGTTTGAGATGCAACGGACCGGAGCCTTCCTCATTCTTAGTAGAATCGCTGATCTAACTTGTTTTTCACCAAAACGACAAGTTATTGAATTAAATCTGTTATAAACCTGGTAAGTTCGTTTAGCTATCAACCTAATGGACATACACGTGCAAAAAGCGCATAACTCCGGCCTACTATTTAAATTTAAAAGCCCACATTTAAGTTCAACGTAAGAAATTAAAGCAAGTAAAAAATGCTATTCTGTAAACTTCACATTTTTACGTACCTGTCAAGAAATATAGTAACTGAATCACTGGTAATTATTTTAATGATACCACCAGCAACAGCAAACCGTGTGTCAGTGCTAACAACCACATAGTCACCACAGTTAAGTTCTGTTCCTGAGAAGTCGTTTTGTACGGCAGCATTAGGACTTCGAATAAAGGTGTGCACGTAATCAAATTTCCCAGTGTCAGATTCAACTACTTTTCCTCCAATCATTAAACAGCTTAAACATTTTTTCTTTTTCTCTCTGGAAAGAAACCAAACAATGTAATACACTTCATAAATAAACAAACACAAACAGACATAAACATAACAAACAAACATAAACATAACAAACAAACATTATTGTAAAAGAAAATTAGAAAAATAGCTAATAAAACCCACCTAAAGCTTGTGAAATGAATTTAAATTCTCCAAAATTCTCCGTTGTACTTGGTGAGGTGTTTAAAGAGTGAAATTTATTTACGGAGAAGCAGATGTAAACAGGAGTGACATCGAGAGCACCCCATAATGACGTAACTAAGCAGATATATCAAGTCTAGGTGGAGAAGTGTGACGACAGAGCCAGACAATGAGACTGAATGTAAACAAATACGGTTGGTGAACGACATATTTAATTTCCTATCAATCCTGATAAACTGACATACTACACAAAATGAATTCTATGTAAAGTGTATCAATCTACCTTTCACTTGGATTCGAAAACCAGAGTTCTTTCACACTTGTTGGCTGTCTTTTCTCCAACTCTTCAAGTTCTAACAGGTAGCTCCATCTGCTAAAATAATTTATGTGACGTTCGGAGAGATGGCCAATTACACGAGGAACGATTTTCGCCATTGGATGATTGGGAGTCAATTTATCTAATCCATCCACACTGAAAAGATAAATACAAAATTTTAATCGATACAAATATAGGACCTTAACTAACATAAGTATAATTATAATGTTACTGTCTACAAATGAATATCAAACACAATGTTATCGAACAAGGAATTTGTTAGAATAAAAAAAAAAGGTACTTCCTTCCTCCCGGAAAATAATTTTTACGTTATTTTCACTTATCGAAGTACGTTCCATGAAACTCCCTTTAGGAATTGTAAACCTTTCGAAGGTGAAGTTTTCAGGGGTAAAAGAAATGCCTTCTTTGTAAAAGGAAGTGTATCGCACTAAAGTATTGGCATATAGTATCTGAAAGGGATTCTGTGATTGGCAGACATTTAAAGGGGTTTCAGTCGCTGATATTTCAATAAAAACATAATTTTTTTTTTACATGAAAAAAGTCTGGTAATAAAGCGCTTCATGTTAAAGATGCACCAATACTAACCTAAAAATATTTAATCACTGCGTTCTATCCACATTCTTTTCCGTCTGGCATTATGTTTTAATGATCGCGTGCAAAATGGCGGATAGAAAATAAAAGTGAACAGAACGTAGTCCTCAAGTGTTTCTAGATTAGTGACTGGTGCATTTTTACCAAGAAGCTTTTAGTTATAAGACTTCAGCCTATCACAAATGTAAGTATTTATTGTAATCTCAGCGACTGACTCACCTACAACTGTCTGCAAATCACAGGACTGCTTTCGAATACCGTATGTTACCTTAGTATACATTTTCTTTTGCTTTCACAAAAGTCAAACGTGAAAATATTTATGTGTAAGGTCAGAACTATTCTTTCACGTGTTGACATGCTTATGGTTTAGAAAAATTATCACTTCCGTGTTCCACTAACTTTCCGCCATTTTTGGTAAAATGTCAATTCCGCGTTCCACATCCTCCTATCCTGACTCCTTTTATCTTCTCTTGAAAAAGAAATAACTGTTCTCTTTAGAATTGCACTTTTATTTGAGTACCTTTAGGCAACTTTGGCTTAGGCCGGATGGATGATGATGGACGAATTTGTGGAACATAGAAAGCTGGAGAATCTCCACGTACAAGGTGTTTGTCCAGCACAAAGCCCACATGGCACGAGTCGGGATCGAACTGGAGACTCCAAGCATCAGAAGTGAGCCCTCTACCACTGAGCCACCATATGGGTAAGTCAGTAATGTTTCAAACCTTCCCACGCGGTAATTTCACACATACGATCGAAGGTATGGTTCATGAGCGAGAAGACAAATACAATTCCCTGACTATGTCAAGGAAGGTAAATCGTATACTAAAACAAAAAAGAAAGTCCAAATTCGGGATGAATGATAGACCCTTGAAGGGTCAGAACATTAATGATAATGATGTTAATAATATTTAGTTGTCTCAAAATCGCAAAGCAAGTACAGTGCGCGAAAGGCAATCAGAAACATTTTTACACACTAACCTGAGAAAAGTAGAGCAGATAGTCTGGTAAGGACATTTGACACACGCTCTAGCGTGACTAATAGGTTCCGGCAGCTCAGGAATGTGTGTCCCATTCACTGCTGTAGCTGGCGATCTTGTGAGGAAGTATGCCAAGTCGTTTCTTAAAAGAATCAGATCTCTGCATTCACGGTGGCCTACAGGAATCTCTTGAATTGATCCATCTCTGAAAAATAAAATTTAAACGCGATTTCTACTCAATCACTTGATTTCTTTTTTCATTTAAAACAGTTATGTACACTCAAATTCATAAAAAATGTACACTGAAATAAAATTTACAAGTCGTATGGCAACATTGACGTAAAATATGTACAGTCAGCGCCAAAATGTGTACCCAGTCGTAAAATTTCTTTTCCGAATAAATTTGGAATGGATTGACCGATTTGAGTGCGGTTTCCTGTAACGTAAAGAGGATGTGATATTCTGTAAGTTACAAAAATTGTACTCAAATGTGTCCATCCATTCCAAAGTTATTCGGAGAAGAAATTTTACGACTGGCTACAAACTTTTGCTGTAGACTGTACATGACAATGCCAATCGTATACTTTAAATCTGCAAAGAATGGTTGTTCAGTATGGTATAGCCCTAATTTTTCAGACTTATAAAATGTCCCACCAACCAGCTCGGACGGAGAAACTGGTTCTCAGGGTATTCACATTAAGCCGGGGAAGGGTAACGTGCACCAAAGTACGATTGTGTATTTGAATTACGTATACAAAGGTAACCGGTTTTTCTTCAGTCACAAGCGTGAAATCTTAAACTAAAAGAGTTAAGTAAATGAAAAAAGAAAAAAAAAACAGTTATGTAAATGCAAAGGCCGTGCCAGCTTTAGAATTGTGACTTACGGCCTTTAGGTAACTGGCATACGGTAAGAGGGGATGTAAGAAGTCGGCCAGAGTTTAATTAGAAGGTGCGAACAACGCATTCGTTAGTGTGACTGGAAAGACCTCGGTCAGGACAGCTGGCTGTTGTGTTCGATCCCAGGACCTTTCGAATGAGAAGCCAACGTTCAACCAACTGCGCTACAGGCGCTCAGTCTTCGAGCTATAGTCACCAGAGTTAAAACAGCACTTTTTCTCCCTATCTACTTTGATTGCAGCGCTAGTTTTAAAATGGAGAAAACTAACCAAACCAAAAGGACCCTCATCCAGTCAGTCACGAGATTGAAAAAGGTCCGATAAATCGAACTCAGTGAACCCAAACGTTATCAGTTTTGGATGAAACGTTGGCCTGTGTGATAGACAAAAATTTGGGGTGTACGATCCTGTAACGATATTATGTGCAATTTGTTTACCTGATGTAAATACCAACTTAATCATATTTTCATTATAACAATAAGGGTTGGTTGGAAGTCGCCTAAACACGCCTAAAAAAGTCTATTCTTGTCTAAATCCGCTAAAAAAAGGACCTGCAACTACCTATGTAGGCAACGTTTTCAAAACATAGTCCCTCTTCAGCTCGTATGGTAACTATTCGGCTCCAAAGACCACACGAGTTTGCGATTTCTAATCTGCGGTCTTCCCATGATCAAACGAAGAAGATAGATTGGTCCAAAAAGGTAGGAAAGGCATACAGAATTTGAGCGTTATATATATATATATCACCTCAAAACAACTTCGAGACACAAACTGACCTTAAATATAAGAGAAGTCCACCCTCTGGGTCATCGCCCATTTCAGACATCATCATACTATATAGGATCACTTGACCTCGATGCTCTGCAGAGAAGCTAGCCTTTCCTGTCTTCAGTTCTAAAGGCATTACCTAAGCAAAAGAAAATGATAAATTTACCACAACACATACGAAAAAAGGGCTTCAAAACCACCACTATGTAAAATTTGACCCTCAAAAAATGTCTCGCGTTATATTCTAATCAGGGTTAAAGCCCAACATTGGGTCTTAATACCATCCAATGGTATTTAGATTAAGGCCTTGACAGCTCTTTTCCCCGAAAGAGTGCTCGCTGTAAGGGATTTCATTCCTTCTCCAGACCACTGGCGGGCTTAGGTGAGATATTCAGCTCACAGAAAACAAGGTTAAGTTGAAATAACAAGGTTTACTAGACAAACATGGACAAGAAAGGCTTCAACAACAACAAAACAGGAAAATCTAGGAAGCACATTCGTTCAACAATTGGTCGATTATGGTTGATAGAGGAAGAAATATATAGTGTAAAAAATAAAAAAAAAAATCCTTTCGGCAGGCCTACAGGCTGAGGTAGATTTCGAAGTGTTTTTGATTGAATTTATCGGGGTAAGTGCAGAATAAAAGCACTTTATGTAAATATACTTTTATCACTTTATTTTCATTATAAAATTATAAATACGATAACTAATTGCCCTAATAGGTTAACTAATTACCATGCAAACTTTTTGTTATTAGCATTGAATGCAGTGATATTCCAATTGAAATTTAACAGGCCCAATGAAACCCGCCACCTTATATACTCTTAATGAAATATGAGCGCTATCGAGAAACTAGTTATTGATTTATAGATTAGTCGTCAAAAACTTTTCAACGTTACCCCACAAGACATGGTTTTAAAAATTTCGAATTTCCACCCCCACCCTCACTCGTACCCCCACAACCCTTGAATCGTTGGTGTCACCGTAAACTGCTTAGGGAGTACTATAATTTATGCAGACAAAGTTTCCCTATAAACTCCATAGGGGCTGATATATATTTTTTTTCAAAATTTCAACCCCCTCCCCCAACACCCCCTTGGGCCGATTTTGCTCATTAACGAACTTAGCCGAGCTATTTAGCCTAGAAACAACATAATAAAATTTGGTTCAAATATCTTCAAAATTATGGCCGCTAGCGTGTTAATATATGACATGGTACCGATCTCAATAGGTAAATTTTTCTTCGAAATCTACCTAATAATAATAAATTCACGAAAAATTAATTCTAACAAGCATCTATACGAAAGAAACAGTTATTATGAACAAATATATATATATATATATATATATATATATATATATAATAAATAATAAATCACAGCCATATTCAATCCACTAGTGGATGAGGCCTCTCCCCGAAGGGAATTGGTCTACTGCTCCCACGCTGACCAGACGGGTTGGGAGAGGAGAGCCGAAGCTCTCACTGTGATCGCCACTGTATTTTATTCACAGCAGCTCCCCAATTGTCCTCACGATGCTGGGTCAACACCGAAATTTTTGAGCCCCCACCGGGAATCGAACCCGGGACCGCTCGCATTGAAGTCGAGCGCGCTACCGACTAGGCTACGCAGGAGCTCATCTTTAAAAATATTTATAAAATGTGATAAAAGGACGTAGGAAAAATGTACTTACAATTTAGGAGAAGCAGGCAGGTTTACGAGCACTGTGCACCACATATAGAAGGGTGGCAACGTCAAAAGCGTGTTCATGTAATAGGAATGGAAAAGGACAAAGAGAAGTGATGTTAAGGAGTATCCATGTTGCCAACTCATGGACACAAAACATTTTCAAAAGCACATTTATGTACTTTTAAACACTCTTAAGAAGTAACGAGTGTTTCTGACATTTATTCGTCTTCAGAAAACCTGTAGTAATAAAAGCATAGGACTGAAGTTATTCCTACATGTATGTATCATGCCTAGCGACAGCGTATGTGATTAAAGCCGCAGGTACTCTGAACAGTCGTGTTTAGTTGTATGTATCGTGTATAGCAGTAAGGTATTTGGCAAGATCTAAAGAGATATGTCTTATGTCGAGTGTAGCGACAGTGTATGATTCAAGCCCTCAGTAGCGTATACTGCTGTATGTCGAGTGTAGTAATAGTGTTCCTCATTAAAGCCCTGAGTAGCGTATAGAGACGTATGTCGAGTGTAGCGGTAGCGTGCGTGATTAAGGCCCTAAGTAGCGTATAGAACCGTGTGTCGAGCGCAACGATAGCGTGTGTGATTCAAGCCCTTAGAGCCGTGTGTCGAGAGCAACGATAGCGTGTGTGATTAAAGCCCTTAGAGCCGTGTGTCGAGTATAGCGATAGCGTGTGATTGAAGCCCTTAGAGCCGTGTGTTGAGAGTAACGACAGCGTGTGTGATTAAAGCCCTTAGAACCATGTGTTGAGTGTAACGATAGAGTGAGTGATTAAAGCCCTTAGAGCCGTGTGTCAAGTATAGCGATAGCGTGTGTGATTAAAGCCCTTAGAGCCGTGTGTCGAGTGTAACGATAGCGTGTGTGATTAAAGCCCTTAGAACCATGTGTCGAGTATAGCGATAGCGTGTGTGATTAAAGCCCTTAGAGCCGTGTGTCGAGTATAGCGATAGCGTGTGATAAAAGCCCTCAGTAGCGTATACAACCGTGTGTCGAGCAATTTCCGAAATATTGCCAGTTGAAATTTCCGACTTAGCACAGCTAGCAATACTGCGCTGCGCAAGAAACAAAACCAAACAAGTACGAAGAACGTGCCATATTAAACACAAGTGCGAAGTTTCGTGTAGCTATATGCTAACAGTTAGAAATTTCAAGTGAGAATGCTGCGGAAAACGCATTTCTCAGCAAAGTTAAAGATAAACTTTCGTCTTATTTTGATGTGAGGAACAAATGCGCAAAGAACATCCTATATTTCACAACACCAGAAAATCTTTCTTATTTCAGAGCCAAAACATTATTTGACATACCTTTTTAAGCCTTCCTTTCCTGTCTTGTTTATGGATCTTGACTCCAACCGACACATCAATCTTGCCTTTGATCCCCAAATGCGGCGCCCACATGTTTTCTTCAATATCTTCAATATCACAAATCTGTCCTTGCCAATTGTCACGTTTCACATCCGCCGTTTGAAATCCATTGTCCACATCCATGCCCTTCACGTACCTTCTGACGAAATACTCTACTTGAGCTATGTATTTCTGTATCTCTTCCTTTGCCATATCAATGGACATGGAAGCAGAATACAGCATATGAACTATGTTATCTTTTGTCAGTAAATTAAAGGCTATCTTCTCGATATCAGAAGCTTCGTCCACTTGTTTTCGTAACACCTGAAATAAGAAGTTATTGTTCATTTCTGTCCTTACTCGATAACTATTTCATTTACAAATACTTTTATCACTAAGGTTTATGATCCGAAGGTCTGGTAAAGCTATAGTGGTATATCACTGCCTTGCATGAGATACAAATGATATCCTTCTACAGTTTTAAATTGATTCCGACTAACTTGTCTCTACAGGTTGTTGCGAAACTAACACCGATAAACGCATGAGATTCCTGATATGAAAATAAAAGAGGATTCCGAGACATTCTTTGGAGTAAATGTGGGTCGAAATAAGCACAAATAAGACGACTTTCCGCATGAATTTAATTTTGGATTTTAATTTAAGGCCTTTAGGCAACTATGGCTCAGGCCGTATGGATGATGATGGGATGAATTGGCGGAATGAAGAAAGTGAGAGGAAACGGGAGAACCCCGAGAAAAGCCACGCACACGGTGTTTGTCCACCACAAGGTCCACATGGTATGAGCAGGGATCGATCTGACGACCCCTAGCACTAGAGGTGAGCGCTCTACCAACTGAGCCACTGTGGCCCCGACTTTCCGCATGAGTACAAATGATAAACGTAATCACTGGCATCTAACCGGACAATGACAGTCTCTTTTACTAATAAAAGTACTGCAAACGCTCGTTGAAATGTTCGTAATTTACTTTTGTTATGCAACCATGTACTTTTTTTAAAAAAAAATCGCTCCGCAGAGAAAATCTGTTTGAAATGTGGACTTGCCGCAAGCGAATTATTGTTACTTCCTGGAAGGTAGTCCCATTCATGCTTGTTCCGACACACCTTTACTTCAGAGAATTTCCGGGGATCCCCTTTTCTTTGGGGAATCTCTTGCACACCCACTGCACAATTTTGGCATATATATTTTTCGACAGAGCAGCCTCAGTTCTACTGTTAACTGTATTGCAAATATCAAACACTAAAGTTCATTTTCCCAAGCTTTGGGCAGTCTGTATACCGAGGAAGGCTCCACTGAATATAAAGCGTCGAGTCAAAACTTCTCTCCTACCAGGACCTATTTCGAGTATCTTTAACACACCCAGCCCTATGGTCTAACGGTTGTGATCGTGAGCTTGGATTCAGGAATCTGAGTTTGAGATATCGGCTTGGTGCAAACGAACTACTGTTACCTCGTGGAAAATTGTCCCATTCATGCTCATTTCGACCCACCGTTACTTCACAGGATTTCTGGGTAACTCCTACTTCCTTTGGGGAATCTCTTGCGCAATTTTGGAATATGCCTTTCTAGCTACATCGCTTTCGACTACCTGTAGCTGTGGAATTTCCATCCCGGTGACTAGAACTCTTTTTTTCCTTATTGTTTGATGTACTATCAACCCTCCAAGACTGTCGATGTATTATCAGTCCTGAATAATAAATGAGTGAATTTAAAAGGAAATTTCACGTTAATGCAATTATAAAAGAAAACAAACGTCCTTGAGGTATTTCGACGGCCAGATAATTTGGTTGGAGGATCCCCGATCAACCAGATCGTGCATTATTTTAGTTTGGTTTGGTCTGAACATTCTGGTCTGACGAAAACCGTCCTACCCAGCTGAGTACTAAGTGAATACGTTGTTGACTACCAGCGACTACTTTGCCTGTCTAGTTTTCCATGTACACTAACCTCTTGCACCGAGCCGCCGTAGCTCAGTGGTAGAGCGTTGGCGTAGGATTCGGGAGGTTGTGGATTCAATCTCAGCGCCCAACCATCCTGACCAGGCAAATGTCGGGATGGCATCTTCAACATAGCCCTTGGCCGACAACTTCCCGAATGCTTTCCCCTCCCCTATCCCGGCCTGAGCCTTACATGTCTAAAGGCCATAAATAAGATTCAAATTCACTAACCTCTTGCAGCAGCTGATGTACAATACTACCAACAACCATTATCGGTGAATCAGGATCCAGGCCTCTGTACTTATCACTTAACACGCCTTTTCGTCTGCAAAACAAAGATCCAACAACTGCAGTACCAGAAACCAAGATATCTGGTTGTTCCACTAGGAGACCTCCATTGTTGTCAATGACCCAGAGACTTCCTTCCTTTAACGAAGAATCACAACGGATGCTGATAATATCCCCAACGTGAACTCTTGACTGGGACCTGTACAGAACAAAAAATTATAACAATCATAATTCCAACTAATTACAAATAATTACTAATAATAAGAACAAAATTAACTAAAGTGATTCAAGATTTTACACATTCAATAACGTATTGATACGACTGATGAAAACAGGCCCATTGAAATACTTGGTGATTTGAGTGAAATCTGCATGGAGGGCATAAGCATCAGCATTATCATTGGGAAAAGGGTATTCAAGAAGATGAGGAGAATGATTAACGCAAAGAAGATTCCAAGTGACACTTCTCGTCCAGGGTTTCCGAAAAAAAAAAAATACTAAAACTTAAAAATACATTGATTTTCAGATTTTAATGACATCTACCAATCTTGATGCTGTCAGAGTGATACAAACCCTCTTGCAAATGATCGTCTACTTCAATGTTGAAACCAGCTTAAAAATCTCAGTAGTTACGAGAAAAGAAAAAGGATTGTCAGAAGCTGGTATTTTTGCTATTTCTCTTTCCCTGAAGAACTCTTGCGAACATTTCTGTGCACCCTACAGTTATTTATTTATTTCAAAAATCCTAGATTAAGAATACGTATCCCCTCCCCCCTTACAATCCGTTTTTGTGGAACAAAATCCAATTGTAAAACCTTCCAACCACCATTGAAACACCACAACAGCCCGTGTTGTATCCCTATTCCTAAAAAGACAGGTAACATACCGAATACAGTCGAACCTCGATAACGCGAATTCCTTGATTATAAACTTTATTTTGTATGGATCATTTTCAGTAACTTTGACTTCGGCCCGTCACGATTATGAATGCGATGCTAGTTAAAATTCACATCCATGCCCCAGTCGGGATTCGAACCCGGGACTTTTCGAGTCGCTGGCTTAGCGCTCCAACACACACAGCTACCAGGTCAGCACGAATTCCCTGATATCTCGAATTTATTTATTCCCCTTTATCTTCCCTATTCCACCCCTTCTTAATTTACCTCTACAAGTCGAATATTGTGAAATAAAAATCTCAATAATTCGAATTTTTGTTGTTTTCTCGACATGTTACTGAATCTCTATAATTCGAAATCTCCTGCTAAAGAACCTCTAAAAGTCGAAATTACAGTACAAATACCTCCGTATGCCGAAGTTTCATTCACGTAAAAATTTGAAAGTCGATGTTTGCGGAGTTAAACGATCTGACCCAAACGAGATGAGGGGTTGGATGCTCACATCACTGCCAGTGCTGTCCCAACGAGTGTCTGTTACGTTGTGATCAGCACGCAGTTGAGTGTTTCATATGATGGTGAAGCGAAAATGCAGGACCCTAACTATAGAATAGAAACGTCCCTCGGTTTCCGACCTCTATATGTCGAAGTTTCATATTCTTCCTCTCAATAAGTCGAACCTCACTAAATCGAAATATTCGATAACTCGAATTTTGTCTTTTCCCCTTGAGTCGAGTTACCGAGGTTCTACTGTATCGTTTGTGACAGCATTCCTGGCTAAGACCCTTTAATGTGGTAGAGATAAAAAAACTTCATAGTTCTTTTACTTCATTTTATTTAACCTTTGACTTTGCGTGGATATCTTTCTCAATAGCAGATCGTTTTCATATAGTGACGTCGAACCTGTAAACTCTGATATTATGCCCCCAGTTCTTTCCCCCATCGGGCGTGCTATTGATATCAGAGGGGGATTCCAGCAGGTGAAACTTACTGAACTAAATTAAATGAAAGACTAGGTGATATGCGTACTAGTTTTATTTTTTACTTTCTTCTTTATTGTGTTTCTTCGAAGACATTTGAAACGATCAAGATAATTCAAAGTACATCGAATTATATCTGTTAAATCCTGGCTCAATCTTACATATAACATTCTAACTTTTCTTCATATGATTAAACTATTTTAAATTGTAATGATTTTGGTTAATTAATAATTTGAGATTAAATTAATTATTAGACTTGATTAAAATAATATTAAAATTATTTTAAATATCAACATTTAAAATTTCCTTGATAAATATATAAGTTAACATATTGCATAATTATAAGTGACAGTAACGCCATCTATTGAGCATTTCTTAAACTTTTTTCTAATTTATTAATTAAAAGAGCAAATCAACTTCCATTTAATATAAATAGTTACAATAAAATTTATCTTAATTTTTAACACTAATTTCATAGTAACAAAACGTCTGTTACCGTGGCAACCAATGTATGCTTTTCCATTATATTCTGGCTAGGGTAGCATAAAGTATACGTTTAACTCATATGCATAATTTTGGCATAAAAACTCCTCTAATATTTACAGGTGTTTTAAATGCAAAATCATGTGTAGTTTCGAAACTTTAAACGTTGCACGACAACGTCACAAACAGCGTAATATCTCAACAAATAATGTCGTACGACGTGTCAGTTTATCAAATCACCATCAGAGTTGTAACCAAGGCTTTAATTTGAGCACAATTTAGAAGTGTGAGAGTGCAATATGAACGGCATTCTCCCAAGTAAGGAAAATTCATTATCAAGCCACTAGTATTGCGCAGTAGACAAGCACACAAACCCCCTTATCCTGCATTCTTTAATCATAAACTTCGCTCAAATGCTACGTGATTTGCTAAGTAGACAGATCTTACGTCATTATCTGTCGAGGTATTACGTCATTTGTGGTGATGCCTGCGATTTGAGTACTTATAAATCCGAAACTAAGCGTTTTCAAATTCCAGGTCTATGTGTCTTTTTTTTTTAGGTCATTAATTTACACAATTTTTCTTCTTGCAAATAAACAAAAAAAATGTTAATTTTATTGATTACCTAACTAAGACAAAGTTGAACAAAAACATCAAATAAAATCAATTAAGGTTAATGTAAAGCAACGATCTCCAACAAAAGATGGCAGCACTACCTCCGTATATGTTTAATGTATATTTTTATCGTTGGGCGAAATTTCAATGCTGCTCCTACAAATTCAAGCCTAGAGAGTTCTAACTTTTACGGAAGAAAGTTCATAACCAATTCAAGAGTTCGATCAATGCCGATTTTTTTTATTTTCGTTTTTCTTCATCGTTGAAATCGCTTGATTGTTGTTAATTTATCAAAACCTATAACAATGAAGCTCTTTCAACAATGAACAAAAAGAAAATTAAAAATCGTCATTCATCATGCTCTTGAATTGGTTATGAACTTTCTTCCCTGAAAGTTAGAACTCTCTAGGCTTGAATTTGTAGGAGAAGCATTGAAATTTCGTCCAACGATAAAAATACATTGGACATATACGAAGATAGTGCTGCCATCTTTTGTTGGAGATCGTTGCTTTACATTAACCTTAAATTCAAATACTTCAGAAAGCTACGGTAATTTGTACACTTAGTTTAACATAAGAACCAAAGTACATAATCTCATTAGTCTACTCAGAAAACATGCATGATTAGAGCAGAGAAGAGAAAAATGAAATAAAGAGAAAAACAGAGCACCAATCAGAAGAAGCATGGTTGATACCCTCGAGGTCGTCACATTCTGTGATCTTCAATTTACCAATTCAATAAAGGTTCTTTCTTCTACATGTTTGCAGAGTAGACTTTAATAAAGTGAAAATTTAACATCAAATAATAACTTCGAAACAATCCAGGCTTTTTCCAGGTTTCCCAGGCCCAAAACTGAATTTCAGGTTAATTCCAAGTTTTCCAGGTCAGTCGACACTCAGGTTTGAGAAATCCGCCCTTGAATTTATGATCCATATTATAAACATTGTATAATTTTGACCTAAAGGCTCTGGCTGCTATCTTCCATATCCTTTCCCCTGCAAATGCTATTTAGTCTGGTTTCACTGAGACATATTTTCTTGGAAAAAGAAAATGAAAGGAAAAACACTTACCTAGAATAGGTCAAAAGAATAAAAAAAATTACCGGTTAAAATGCAATGGACTATAACAAATATTGTGGATTATTTAAATTCTTGGAGTGTCGTAGGACAGGTCCTGCATTTGGGGCCCAGTTTTACACCCACACGGTTCGAAACCGTTCCGAACTTGACCAAAATTCGGAGCAGACTGGCCGGAAAAGTGGGTGATTGGGTTGAGTACCTTCTTTTCTGACTTCATCAGGCCGGTACGGCCAATTTTCTGTCTGGCCCGGATCAAGCCCGAATGCAGGACTCTAGCTGTTTATTCTGCTTTCTTTTATTTTAATAAGAAGATGACGCGTGGTGTGATCAACATGAACATGTGTTTTATCTATTTTAACAAACATTTTGCAGCCTGAAGTAATGTAGTCTTTATCTTTATCTTTATCTTTACAGACCTCCAAAGTAAATAAAAAACATATCTTACCAAGACCCACGGAGAGCGCAGGAAGCTTTTAAATCGCTCTTTAAAGACTGAAGCGTAAGCATTATCTCCCGCTGACCTCCCTGAACTTCAAGCACCTTGCAATACTGGGGAGTGTTTAACTCCAGCCCTTTCTCCTGATTTCCTCTGAAAAAATAAAAAAAGAAGAACAATAACAACAACAATAATTTATGAACATCGTTACCAGAACATGAAAAATAAGATCTTTAGAAACTATCAACTGTATAAGTCTTATACCCCACTGGACCACATTAAAATGTTGAATTATACATACACATATGTACCTTTCTGAAAGAATTAGACCTTTTGCAACACCGTTATATCAAAACACATTGTGCCCTGCTCCTCCATCAGTTACGAGACCAACAACATCAAGTACGAAAACTCCACAACCAACCTTATTATGCATGAAAACTCCACTATCATTTAAATCTGCCTTAAGCGCAGACTTCAACACGAATAAGATGTGAGTTCAGGTAAATCCATATATATATATATATATATAGAGAGAGAGAGTACTATTTCAAACCTGTGATGTATTATAGCCAGTTATCTATGAAGATATTAATACTTACTTAAAAAATTCCAGCACCGTATCTTCCCAGTAGATTAACAGTTGAATTTGAATTGAATTTTATGTATGGCCTTTAGGCATCTAAGGCTCAGGTCGGCATAGGGGAGGTGTCGGCCAGGACATATGTTGAAGGAGCCATCCATTTGCCTGGTGTAACTGAGGAAAAACCTCTGTCAGGACCATCGACCGCTGGAATCAAACCCACGACCTCCCTAATGCTACGCAAACGCTCTACCACTGAGCTACGGCGGCTCGGTAGCATTAACAGTTATTTGCAAATACATATATTCGATTCTTCAAGAGCCGTACTGTAAAATCATTGCCTTTATATTATATATGTTATTGTTAATTTTTCTCATTCAAATTGCTATGTAATCATATTTTTATTATTATTATTATTACTTCAAATATATATCAAGAAATATTAAAACACCAATAATTCAATATTCCCCAAGTGGTCCCTTTTCATATACACGCACATATTTGTAACTTTTCCATAAAATATCAATGTCTTCTTAAGTCCTGGTCATCTCTTTTAGAACCTTTCACTTACCTCTTCTTTTATCCATGCCCCGCGGGAAAAGTGAAAGGCATACGGGAGAAGTTAAAAAGACATTGATATTCTGTGGAAAAGTTACAAATATGTGCGTGCATATGGAAAAGGGACCACTTGGGGAATATTGAATTATTGGTGTTTTAATATTTCTTGATGTGTCAATGGTGGAAAGCGGAAAGGGCATAAGCGCTAGTTTTGTGACTTAGCAATACCCTAACTATTCTATGGTACGTAGTTTGCTCTACCGAAAGTGTAAAAAGCGTATGTGTATCTACTTTTTGTAGGACGTAAACGCAAGAAAACTCTTGGCTCCAGCGCTAGTTAACCTAGAATGTTAAAAAGATTTTTGTGTTTTCTAAACAACAACAAAATGATTTGGTGCTTAAGCCCTTTTCACTGTTAAGTCCGTCGATGTATTTGAAGTAATAATAATGGAAAAATATGATTTCAAAGTAACTTGAATAAGAAAAATTAACATGTAATAAGTTGAGGAGTAAATTTGAGATGTAACAAATAGGATTTCTCTTGAGCATAACATTCTTTAACGTTAACCCAGCTATTAACCTTTGCGGACAAGCTTGAAAATATCATTATTAATTCTGTAGACGGCAGTTTCTTGGTGTTTAAAAAATACGAAATTACTCAAAGATGGTATAAATACCAAATAAATCATTACCATTGTTTAGAATAAAACCTGTGGAAAATATTTTACAGTTAAGTTTCCCTTGATATGAAAAATTTCCAAAACTGCTTGTCTTCAGTTTGCTAGCACAAACAACTCAAGCTATTTACACGTGATCACAAACAAGGTCCCCCTCGCTTGAGAGGGAAATAAAACACCCACTCCATCTAGTAGCTGGAATTTGAAACAAGAGGTTACAAAGTACAAACAAAAAAAAGAAGCGGTACAAAAACAGCCCTGAGTTAATTCATTATAAAAAGAATAGCTTACACGACGGGCTATATGCGTCGCGCGTCTTATTAAACATTTGTGGCACGACGGGTTATATCCGTAGCACACCCGGAAAGTCGATAGCTGAATACAAAAAGAGTCTAGAGATAAGATAGTTAAATGTCAGCGGGAATCCTCAGTTGACCCAAATGAACAAGATTCTCGATACTCTGAGAAATAAAATACATTTAAATCTATGTTTATTTAACTACAATCATTACTTTATTTCAGCACTCAAGGGTAAAAAAAATGCTCACACAGATAACTGTGCTTCATAAAGCCAGCGCTCTGTACGTTGAGCAAGTCAAACTATAACCACTGATTCTGTGTATCTTTTATTTGTTTCCCAACGAAAAAATGACTACGGCTTACACAGACTGTAAAATTCGATATGTGATAGCGGAGCTTAGAAAGGGCTAAAGTGTAATTTATAAACTAAAGGGTGAGCAGCTTATTAAAATAAACTTTATAAGTAATATGTATACTTAAAACTAAAGATAAAAACGAAGGGGTTGCTTACAACGTTATGTCAACTCGTGGTAGTCGTGCGGTCTCAGGCGTCAGGCTAGCGTCTCCAAGATTCTGGGATTCAATCCCGGCTGGGGCATGGATGTTTGTGGATTCTAAAACTTAACAGTCAATAGCATCGTGATAGGTGAAGTCTATAGGTAAGAAAATGGCCCGAAGTCTATAGCTACGAAAAATAGTTATAGTTCGAACATAGTGACTGTCTCTGGATTTTGTGTGTTTTGTGAGTGATTACTACAGGAACTATAATGTTGTAAGTAATCTATTTTTTTAGCTTTATTTTCCTCTTAAATTGCCCTTCCGCCTTTTTTGTCTTAGTGATGTACCAAAACTAGTTATTGTGTTCGCTACACTCCACAATAGGTCTTGAAATGTATACCCCGCGGACCTTATTGTGTAACCACAACCTCCTCTGCCCTTTACACTAGACACTTACCTTTTCACCGGGGAAAGCTGAAAATCGTCCGTTCCCCAATCATCAAACAAGCCATTCGATTGGTCCAAATCAGTATAATCCACTGCTTCCTTACGATTTGTAACATCTCCATCAAATTTCGAGATATCATTCGAGATATCGTTTTCTACACAAGATTTCGTACCATGTTCAGACACAATCTCATTAAAATCATTCTGCTCAGAAGGTGAACCATGGTCTAAATTGTGTTTATTCTCATGATTAGTTTTCTGCTTTGAAAATTCACAACTATTCACGGAATCTAATACAGGATTCGTTTCCAAATTGATTTCCTTTGTGTTAAGTAGGGAACCATCTTTAAATATATCTTGACTTTCGACCTGGACACTAGATCGATTTTCAATATCGGCTTCATTTTTATCACTAACGTCTTCACTTATATTGCTTTCGTCTTTATTTACTGTTTCAGTATCATTACAAAGATCTCTATTACGCACTTGGTACTTAGAACTTTTAACATTCTTATCAACGATTTCTAAAAGGGAAGCACTATCCGTACATTTCTTAGATTTCGCACTGCTATTGTCTTCTTTATTCGAACTGGGTGGTTTGGAGAAGAAACTTAGTTTTGTTTTCTTAGATGTTGTTAGTTCTGAATTTGATACTTGCTTTTGGAAACAGTTTTTAGATGCAGATGTCGCCGCACTGTCAGTAAACTTTAGTTTTGAACTAAGTTTCCCTAATTGAGGTTTCAATTTTATAACTTCAACCTTTTGACTAGTATCCACACAATCCAGATTCGTATTACAGAGCGATTCACTCACTATTGGTTTCACTGAATGAACTGAATCAGCAGAATTCGCTTGCGCTTTGTCATTTAGCAAATTTCTGCGACGTTTCCTCGTCATTGATTTAGTAAAACGCGACAGCCGTGATGCTGGTCTCTTCTCTTGACTCCCAGGTGGCGTGGGCGGAATAAT
Source organism: Lepisma saccharinum (assembly GCA_022664845.1). NCBI lineage: Eukaryota > Metazoa > Arthropoda > Insecta > Zygentoma > Lepismatidae > Lepisma > Lepisma saccharinum. The sequence continues at coordinate 100,594 of JAGDQP010002180.1, forward strand.
TTCAGGCGAATTTTCATCACAAAGTCTTGGTTTCTTGTTTGGTTGTTCCGGTGTTGCGAATTCATTATATTTTCTGACAGGTTTCGGGTCTAATGAAGGTTCCTCTTTCTTCGGTGAATTTTCTAGTTTGGTTTCCTTTAAAGGTGAGCGAGAACCAGAATCGTTTATTCGACTGCTCACAGTAACGTCTTCTTTGTCAGTGCATTCAGCATTCTCTACAGTTGAAGATACCTTAGTTAAGGGATCTGACTTCTCAGACACAGTTTGTTTTGCTTTCACGTTGAAGAAGCTGGAGATCTTCAACTGATTACAGCTGACAACTGGTTTCTGAAAAGAAAAATAATTAAAAACTAAAACAACGAAGAAGACGGTCGTATACAAAAATATCCGGAAAGAGAAAAAAAAGTTCTTTTAAAATAATAGCAAAATGTAAATAGGGTGCCTACCAAAATTAAAGGAGCAAAAGTCATGACCTTTTTAATGAATTTCTTAAACCAGAGGCTTAAACAACACAAGGACGACGTCAGGCTAAAAAGGGATAGGAACAATATTGGAACTTATCAAATTAGAGCAGAATTAATAAAAATAGAGCAAAGTGTTCCAAATGAGCCAATAAATACTAACATCCTGTAGTTATAACATAGAGAAACAATTTACCAACACAAAAATTTTGCTATATTTCGACAATTAACATTGTCTTGGGTCTCATGAAGAGGTAAAAGGATACCATATGTACGAAAAAATTCATGACCGGTAAACATTCTGGTACAGAATCACAATATCTCCCTTTCTTATTGAACTTCTTTAGGTGATAAGCATCTATAGACTTAATCGAGGAGAAGGAATCAAGTTAATGTTGCGGTTAATAACGAGTCTTACAGTAATGTCTTTACAGTTGAAATAAAAAACGGGAAGATAAAAAACACGACTTTTGGGTAGTTCAAATATTACGTAATCATCCAGGGGTGGGGGAGGGATATTCAAGCTTTGCTTCTTTTTGCTGGCGTCTATGTATAAAGGGTAGGGAATTGGTTTAATTTTACTTACAAGGAAAGAAGGGGATCTAAAATGAATTGCATTAATAAATTATTAATTCTCTTATGAACAGATTCATTTAGCTATAATAAGTAAGATTTTTGGTTCTCCCCTCCCTGTTCCAAAGACCGATTTACAGGTAAGATCTCTGCTTTGAAAGGGTAAGCAACAACTTACACTTGAAAGATCCAAGACATAGATCACTGGACAAATAAAGAAATAAAACAGTTAAAATAATATATAAACTTGTTGAATACTTATTTAAGAGATGTTAATTTTAAAAATACTGCATTTTAAATTGTATTCTGAATAACCCGAATTCGCAGTTTCATTAGCATAACGAACATTCACATGAAATTACAAGGCCTGAGCCAAAGCTGCCTAAAGGCCTTTCAAATTAAATTTTAAAAAAGTGAACTGACAAAATATTACTCTCGACTAACAGTTAGGTGAATCCTCTTGCTTTTAGTATAGGCGGTCCCTGGTTCAAAACCCAGTGTGAATTAAAGAAGAAACGGTAAAAGGAGAAAAATGGTTTGGAATAAACAGTGGGAGAAGAATTACGGAGAAAATTAAGCAACTACTCCGAAAGGTAAGAGTGAGAACGTATAGGAAAAGATGGAACAGGGGCTTGAACTTAATAAGAAACAAGGTAATATAAAAGGTGAAGAGGAGCGGTGTATAGGGTCGCGTGTATGAACTGTGAGGCAGTGCATGTAGGAGGGACAAAAAATAAATTAAACCACAGCCTTAAACAACACAAGGACGACGTCAAGCTAAAAAGGGACAGGAACGCTATTCACAAACATGTCCCGGAAAAGGCACATGAGATAGACTGGGAAGGGGCAGAGATACTAAAAAAAGGAGGAAAGGAAGCTAGTTAGGAAATGGAAAGAAGCGAGGAGAATCAAGGAAACAGGGGTTAAAGGGATGAACTGGAACAGTGGGTTGAATATTAATGAGGATTGGGACGACATACTGCACAGAGAAGAGAGAAGAAAGTATTCGACTAAAGGTAGATAATTACGTAGTTTCCGGGTTGGGTTGGTGGGGCAGTGTGTTAGGATTTGGATAAGAACTGGAGTGGGGAATGTTTTCATTCTTTATTACCTACGTATTTATTTAGTTATCTATTATTTACATAAAAATATTTTATTGCGTTTCAATTCAATCTTTCTTTTTTATGCAGCATTTCCGTTACAAGCTTCAGATGGTGTTCTGGTTGACTAGAGGGCGTGGCCTGTGCTAAGGCTTTAGCAGGTTAACTGTTTGTACATAGCTCACATAGCGTTAATTAGCGTGTCCGAAGAAAGTGTTCACAGAACACTGAAATGTTATGTTGTACTGTTTTTTTTGCAATTAAAAGTAGTGTATAAACCGTATCAGCGTTGCTCGGACTTTGGTCATGGAGGCCAGAACAGGCGGCGATGTTGTGCCGACTCAGTGGACTTAATAAATAACGGTGCGAAAGCAGTGTACCAGGTCTTAGCACGATTTAGCCTGTAGTAGTGTACGTTTAGTTTAGTTCCAGTCCCCATAATGATGAGAAAAAGGCCCATATTAACAAATTACTAGTGGGCAAACAAAGTTTCTCACACTGGGTCGTTGCCGTCTTGTTAAGGATGCGCAGAAGTCCTATACCTGCTGGCTGGAATACACGTAAATGGGAGACGTGTTGGACTCTACCAACAATTTAAGTTATAATTAATTTTATAGAAATTGGAACTTTCGCTTACTATGTTACGTTTATTAAGTGCTGTATAGTAATAATACAGTAATAAAATACTACTTGTGGAGCACACACTTTGTTATAAAGGCACCGTTACTCAAGGAGCCGCTAAAGGTTGCATAAGGCCAAGAAGTTTGAGAACCTCTGGAAAACAACAGGTTCAACGCTGCTCAGCAGCATATACTATACAGTGTATTGATGGGAACCTCCAGAGGTTTATACATTGTTTTGTATTCCCGACAAGGGACCATAGTCATAGTGGGTAGCAGTTCCTGCCTGCCTTGTAAAAGTGCACTAGCTGAGTGAGTAGTTGCACTGCTTGTCTCTGGCTGCCGCTTGAGGATACGGCTTTTCTATATGTGACAATAGGCTCTTAGATAATACTGGTTCTACTCAAGGAGATAAATAGTGCAATCCAGAATTTGTAGATCGACCAGAAATGTTAGTTTTTATTTCCTAAAGTCGATTTTTGGCACTTTTAGACGTTAACAAACATGTTAATTTTTCTCTCTATGCCTGTAACAATAAGCCATTTAGCCGTAATAGATTACTTCTCAACTGTTAGAGAAGAAAATTCGAATGGCACAATTCAAATTTTGTACCTCTACAGGAAATGTAACATTTTATAATCCTTTAAAAAAAGCATGCCGAGTGGATCTAATGTTCTTAACGTCCTATAAAAGCTGGTGAGCTTTGAAGGATGGGACCTAGGATGGAAGCTTTGGTGAAGTGCGCTCCGAACCACTCCGTTCAATGCCCCCCCCCCTTCCCTAAGGAACTTGAACAAGGATAAAGCGCACTGGGGAAACGGAGTGTGCTAACCTCTTGGCCAACCGAGTTTACTAGAACCCGTTGAGTTCTGAATTTGAGTTTATTTATAGCCTTTAGCCATCTGAGACTCAGGGGATAGAGTCGGGGGATAGGATGTTTGAAGGTAGTGGGCCAGGGCCTAGTTAGTAGGTACTATTCCGGCATTTGAATGGGTATGACTGATGTGAAACTCTGAAAAAAAAAACACTCGTTCTCGTATTTGAAACAAAAGGTTCGTAAAATCTAGAATTCACAGTGTTTCACTATTTTTTTGTGTCAGTACACAGGAACACAAATGAAATACGAAAATATTATTTCTAAAGAACGTAGAACTTTCAGATAACGAAATCCAGATACAGCCAATTTCGGCCATTTTATACTGGATAGGTATTTAACATGTAAAAGTATTTTGGAAGGGATCGAACCTGGCCTCAAGATATTATCCCAGCATGTGCCTGATGTGACCGACGGGAAATCCTCAGTTAGGATAGCCGGCACCAGGAATCGACTCCGAGTCCTTCCGATTACAGACGAGTATTCTATCGATCTGCTCTACCTTCTAATACAGTACAATACATTATTAGAATGTATTGTAGTACTTGTTGCATTGAGCCAAGAATTTAGCTTCTTCCCAATGCACTCAGCCTCCTATCAAATTGAGTACCAGTGTCCTTGGTATTCCTGGGCACCTTGGGAGGTAAAGGCGGTCGAGAGTGGGACTGACCACGCCACTTCAGTTCGAGAATATGTGAATGGCTACCTCCACATCTCCCATGCACCGTTCACGGCGCGTGTGCATCACACAGGGGCTGTACCTACTGGCATCTGCCTGGTGAAACTGAGGTAAAACCTGAAAAAGCACAGTGAATATGAAGCAGAACTCAAACTTGCGTGTCTCCCTAGTGCAAATCTGAAGCCTGCGATTGTGAGTGACAAGTAAATAAGTTAGTTACCTTTTTACTAAGCTTCTTCATTTTCGGAGTAGTTATTTTCCCGTTGACAAGAACAAATGATCAACCATATTTTGCACTTTTCAGGCTGCAAAAAAAAGAAGAAAATAAAATAATGATTATGAAAAGCAGATTATATAAGTTACATTATTTATTTATTTATAAAATAAATATCCTAGATACAGCATATGGTACCATTTTACACTAGAAAGTGACATAGAAAAATAACAAAAACAGCAAAAACTAGGTACGAAAAGAAAAAAAATATTATAACAAAATACAATAGATATGAGATTAAGGTAACTCCCTTTCACAAAATTTCATAAAGATGGTTTTGGGAAGGTAAAAGTCAGGAGAGTTAGTCTGAGAGTAATAAACTGCGGGAAATCTGATTAAGAATTATTTCTTTTTTTAAAGATAACCTTGGAGTTTTGATATAAAAATAGTCATTGCACCTCCTGTTAGCTCTAGGAACACGTATCCAAGTCGTTTCTGCCGACATTACCATTCATTACGTTATAAAGAAATCTAAGATCGGAAAGTCAACGGCAAATAGGGAGATCATTTAGTTGAAGGTAGGAAAGGATGTTAGTTTTGGATAGATGAGATAAGGAAGGACATCTGTTATTGGCTAGACGTATGAAGACATTTCTGATTTTACTATCATTTGCCATGGACCAGATAGGAGAGGCATAATCAATAATCGTCAAAACACAGCTTAGGAAATACGTTCTAAGTGCAAGCATAGTAACATCAGTGAACCTATGTATCAGACCTGGGTTTTCATAGCTTTGGAAATGATGTAGTCAATGTGACTGAGAACTGTACATTTACTGTCAAACACAACGACAAGATCTTGATAATGTTGACCCCAAGGTATCATCTGGTTGATTACTTGATAGGATATCATGATGGCATTTGTTTCTAAAGTAAATCAAATAGCTGGAGATTTTGAGGGGTTGAGATTATGTTGACGATCAGTACCAGTTTTCTAAGCGTGTGAAGTTACTTTACAGAGTAGTAATGTATGATGTGAAAATGTTTGCAGGCAGTAGGGATGTACCGATATATCGGTATCGGTGATATCAGCCACTTTTTGGAGTATCGGTATCGGCAAATGGACACCGATACTTACCGATACATTTTCCGAATAATTTTTAATTTGTTTAATATTAACAACAGTGACACTCATCTTTCATGGGTCTCATTAGACTTAAAATTCGTCTAAATGATTATCGATTTCTTTATGCATGTGTACGCCTTTGATTTGCACTACTCAAATGATATTTTTAGTCCGTCCATGCCAAAACAGTAGTTTATGTTAGAAAGTAGTAGTAGTAACTGAAGGAAAGCCAAAGGGAACTTCAGTCAGAAAGGCACACCCGGGATTCGAATTTCGGATCTCAAACGAGTCAGAGGTTTCGATTAAGAACAAAATGCTTTGCAAGTGAACCACTCTACGCTCACTTTGTCAGTATTTTTCCTTTAGTCTTTACTTACATATTAGAAACGGTAACGGTGTTCCCTGTATAATTCGCACGCGCCGGAAACGGCGCATGGGGGACTCCACATATTCTCGACCTGTGGCATAAGGTGAAGTGGGTGGTCACTGGTCAGTCCCACGCTCAGCCGCCTTTATCTCCCAAAGTGCCCAGGAGTACAAAGGACAGTTCGGTACTCAATTTGATAATATATAATATATTTTCTGTGTGTAACGTAATATGAAATTCTGCTTTATATTTTTGTATGTGAAATTTTGGCCTTATATCTAATATATATTATTACAATGTTGATAAATTCATTATTTTGAAAAAGTCTTATAATATATAGGAAATGTGTCCAAAAGTATCGGTGGAAAAGTGGTATCGGTACATCCCTAGTTTGCAGTCACCGGCACAAAGAAAAACGTTGAAGTTATCGATGGTGCTTGTTTGGTCGACAAACATGGAATTCGAAATTCCTGTATATTATTACGTCAAACGTTGGTTAGAAGCGTTACTGATTACTAGTAGGGTAAGCGCAAAGCTGGAGCAAGCATGTAATATGATTGTAACTATTTTTATATATCACTGAAAGTCCTTTAAATTAGTACAAGTTTCTTTTTTTTTTTTTTACAGTAAAAATAAATATTATGTTATAGGGACCAGTTTTAGCTTGATTACACACACTTTTTATTGGAATGATTGTATTTTCATTTGTGTGATAAAATGGTAAGGATTCTTTGTTACCTTTCTCCCTTGGATCGGGCTTTTTACTTCCCGTCTCAGATATCTTGAATATTTTGTACGTATTTTCAGCAGTACATATAGTTTACGATTTTCGTTTCTTTTATAGGTGAAGGCACCTATCTCTGGGAAAAATCTAAGAGCCAAATGACATAGTGGGCTCTGAAACCATGCATCACTCGGCTATGATTTATTTCTACTTCTCATCACGTTGGCAACTTTATGTTACAGATACACTAATCTGGCGGAAAGGGGATTCCAATCATCCTGATCGATAGACAATCCTCATATCACCAACAATTGAAAGCTCGAGTAAGTTCTGCGTACTAAAAATAAATGAATTTATTTTGATGCGTGTCGTAACTTAAGTATTTATTTAAGTTAGTGAATTATTGTTAACGATCCTAAACAAGCAGTTGAGCTTCTACCTACAGTTTTTCGAAAAGTGGGCTCGGAACCACTTCCTTACCCCGGCAGGTACTGAACCCTTCACCACACGCACAGATAGCAGGTACGCTAAATTATTTGAGTTCGGTTCGAACGTTGATTGTCCAGGAACTCCTACAGTGTGGTGTTGATTCATGATAACTAAGAAACTGTATCCTGGGGAGTCAGTTCCCTCGCATCAGCCATCCACTATATTATTTAATAGTCCTGTCCCTACAACATTCCTACATACCGGAAAAAAAAAAGTCACAGAAGGGAATGTCTCAGGATACCATGGGTTCGATTCTCAGCCCGTTCAGAGACCAATGTTTTCGCTCACATTTACGAGTATAGCTGCTGCTCCAGGTTGGGTGAGTGTTTAGGACGCTCGCTTTCTATGCTATGGTCACAGCTTCAAGTCCAGTGAGAATACATCGAGCGGAGTGTTTCGGAGCCCATTTTACTAAAAGCTGGAGGCCCTCACCGCAGTCCTGGATAGTTCAAATTAGCGAATGGTCAATTGGATTAGATTTTGTTCCGTTAGTTAACACTTTAATTTTGAATTTAATGTGTACGGCCTTTAGGTAACTTTGGCTCAAGTCGGATGGATGGGTGGAATAAAGAAAGTGGGAAGAAACGGGAGTATCCCGAAAAAAAAAACCAACGCACACGGTGTTTGTCCACCAGTTACACTAAGATTTTTGACACGAAAATCAAACATTTAAGGTTAATGTGAAGCAACGATCTCCAAGAAAAGATGGCACCACTAGCTCCGTATGTGTCTATTATGAATTTTTATCGGTGCACGAAATTTCAATGCTGCCTCGAGAGTTC